>JAGFMF010011883.1:310839-333027 GCA_019455555.1 Galemys pyrenaicus
CACTGCTGAGGGGAGCAGCGGGCACAGCAGGAGAGGTCTGCTGCACCATGTGGGTCCCCTCCCTGGCCAAGGGCAGGGATCGAACTCGTGCTGCAGTGGTTGCGGTTTGCTTCATAGTGCGTTGCTTAACCCACTGCGCCACCAGGGAGGCCCAGAATTGTGTTTGTAATAGATATTAGGGGCCTCCCTCATGGTAGCTCAGGAGTTAAGTCACAGTACTGTCAAACTATCACCAGCCACTGCAGCATGAGTTTTATACCCAGTCAGGGAAGTGACTCACATGGTCTGCTTCCGCAGTAGTGTGTTTTAGTTCTGCTCCCAACCCTGATTCTGGTGAATCCTCTCACCCCCTGTACCTCTGGCCGGCACCCGAGCTCTTGTATGCATAAATGAATGAAAGAAATCTTTAAAAATATATATAGGTGGGCCCTACCTGGTGGCGCAGCAGGATAAGCAACGCACTATGAAGGAAACTACAGCCGTTGCCGCATGAGTTCGATCCCTGCTGCCGGCCAGGGAGGGGACCCACATGTCACAGCAGACCTCTCCTGCCTCGCCCGTTGCTCTACTCAGCAGTGTATTTCAGTCAGTCTGCCTGTTCTGCTCCCCACTCTGTCTGGTGAATCCTCTCACCTCCCGCAACTCTGGCCTGTACCCTAGCTCTTGTATGCATAAATAAATAAAAATATTAAAGAAAACAAACTTTAAAAAAATATATATATGTAGGTAGGTAGGTAGGTAGGTAGGTAGGTAGGTGGATGGATACTAGTAGATAGATACTAGTCTGGCATTGAAGAGGAAGTCATGGAAATATAAAATATATACATTCACAAGCATTTAAAGCATTTATAAAGCCTACAGCAGATCAGAAAGATCATGTAACTAAAGTACTGCTTCTCATTTTCTTTCTTAAATGCTATTCAACTATCATAAAAAAAGGGTTATAAATCAAGAAGTTACTGTTAATAAAAGTGCTATTGTCTTAATCCTAAGGGCGTGGGCTAGGTGGGGGTGGGGGATGACCCACCAGCTTCTTTAATGGTACAGTATAGATGCCTATATTTCCCAGGCATCCAAATATACTGGCCCAGTAAAGCAGTTTATATTAGCCAAATAAACTAGGTCTAAACACAACGAAGTGGGCCTCCCTGGTGGCGCAGTGGGTTAAGCAACGCACTATGAAGCAAACCGCAGTTACTGCAGCACGAGTTCGATCCCTGCCGCCGGCCAGGGAGGGGACCCACATGGTGTGGCAGACCTCTCCTGCTGTGCCCGCTGCTCCCCTCAGCAGTGTACTTCCCTTGATCTGCCTGTTCTGCTCCCTGCTCTCTGTGGTGAATCCTCTCACCCACCCACGCCTCTGGCCTGTACCCCAGTGCTTGTATGCATAAATAAATAAGTCTTTAAAAAAAAAAATAAACACAACGAAGTGCCTGGGAACTGGAGGGAGCATGAAAGAGTTGAATGAACACTGAGGTCATCTTGACCTTGGGGGTGGTGGGTGGAGGGGGCTCTCTCTTAAATGGACAGAAGCAATGGTGCCCCCTGGTGGTTAAAAATAAGTGAAAGAATGCAGTCGACTCAAAACTCTTAAATGTGCCTGTATCAGTCTAGCGAAAGTGTTTAATGGATAATAGCTAAAATTTATTGAACACTTTTACTAATTTCCAGATGATATCTAAATGTAGTAATACACCATTTTAATTAATTAATCATCACAACTCTAAGGGATGTGGTTTATAATATTTCTGCAGAGGAAGAAACCAAGATTTAGATAAAATATCCTGCTTAGGGTCATCATTTGTAAATGGCATTGCTAGAATTCAGACATAGATTAGCCTCAATCTTAGTATCTTAACTACTAAGCTGTATTGTTTATGATGTGATGACTATGACTTACCAGTTGTAATCAGTTCAGGAAGAAAATTTTTGAGACATTGTTAATTGTGTCTTGGGCACATCCTTTCAATGTGCAATCTTTATATCTAAGATATTTTAAAAGATAAAGAATTATAATCTTATCTATAAGACTTTTGTGCAAGTATATGTAAAATACATGATAAATAATGACTGTCCCAGAATGCACAAAAATAGGAAAGACATTTATAATCACCTAAAATAACCAGGAAGGTCCCCTTATCCCCCCCACCTCTGACCTATAGCCCAATTCTTCTATGCAAAAATAAATTTAAAAAATCTTAAAATAACCAAGAGGGTAGAATGAGCTTCTTACAAGGACTAATCAGCTAGAAAAAAAAAAAAAGACTAAAAAGAGGATATAAAGCTTTTTCATTCTAGACTACTAGAATGGGGGTATGTTTTCAAATGAAGGAAGTGTTATTTCACACGGCCACTCAGCGACTACATGGAGACTCCACCATAAGGAATGAGGTATACACAAAGACTACAGGCCTAGGGACATGATTACTATGGTTGAAGGCTTGATCTCTGCTGACTAGTAGGGCACAACCTCTCTGAACTTAATCTATTCATCTGTAAAGCTGGAGTAACTCCTCTTTCTTTTTATTTTTTAAAAAAGATTTATTTATTTATGCATACAAGAACTGGGGTAGGCCAGAGGTGTGGGGCAGGTGGAGTGAGAGGATTCATCAGAGACAGAATAGGGAGCAGAACAGGCAGATCTACTGAAATACACTGTTGAGAGGAGCAAATGGTGAGACAGGAGAGGTCTGATGACCCATGTGGATCAGCTCCCTGGGAGGGAATCAAACTTGTACGGCAGGGCTACAGATGCTTCATAGTGTGGCGCTTAATGCCTTGCACCACCAGGGAGGCCCTGCTTTGAATTCTTTTTAACAGCAAAAAAGTCCTCTAAAACTTATTTTAAAAGGACTAAAATTTGGGGGTCCCGCTGCTCATGCAGGAGTTAAAATCTCAGCTGTCAAGCTATCAACCACTGCAGCACACCCAGCCAGGGAGCCAACCCACATAGCCAGTAGACCTTTCCTGTCTAGCCCGCTGCTCTCCTCAGCAATGAATGTCAGTAGATTTGCCTGTTCTGCTGCCCACTCTGTCTCTGGTAATCCTCTCACCCTCCACACCTCTGGCCTGTACCGCAGTTCTTCTACACAAAAATAAATAAATCTTTGGGAAATAAAAGGACTAAATTTTCACATAATAAATTTTCTTAGTCACATCTGGGCCTAATTGAACATTGTCTTTGGGGATATTTATCTGAAGTTCTATATTTTACTGACAAACTCACTTAGAAGGCACCTAAGGCTAAGGTGTAGGGGCCTCCCTGGTGGTGCAATGGGTTAAGCAACACACTATGAAGCAAACCGCAGTCACTGCAGCAGGAGTACAATCCCTGCCCCTGGCCAGGGAGGGGACCCACATGGCACAGCAGACCCCTCCTACCTCACCCGTCCACTTCAGTAGTGTATTTCAGTTAATATGCCTATTCTGTTCCCCACTCTGTCTCTGGTGGATCCTCTCACCCCCCACACCTCTGGCCTGTACCTCAGTTCTTGTATGCATAAATAAATAACTCTAAAAATAAAAAAATAAAACTAAGTTGTAATCATATATGCAAGGTTAAATATATACTCTATAAAAAATCAGGCTAGAATCATTTGTTACAGTGAGCATTCAGAAAGGTTCAGGTGCTCTCTTGTCTGGACTGCCAAGTAGCCACCCAGGCTGAGAACCTGGAAACTTGAGGGTTACTTGAGCCATGGTCACAGTTGCATCAGTGAGCACTGGTTACATCCAGGAGGCTGTGGTAATGCAGCATCACAGGATCAGCTTGGACAAGTATCACCCTGGTGACTTCGGGAAAGTTGGGGTGAGCCATTACCACTTGACTGAGGAATCAGAGCTTCTGCCCAATTATTAACTCTGGTAAATTGTGGATCTTAGTGACTGAGCAGACTTGGGTAAATGCTGCCAAAAATAAGACTGAAGCTATTCCTATTAGTGATGTGGTGTGATTGAGCTACTACAAACTTCTGGGGAAGGGAAAGCTCCCAAAACATGACCCCAAAGATCGTTTAGGCCAAATTCTTTAGTGGAAGAGCTAAGAGGATTGTGGGGGTGGGGTGGGGGCTCCCTCTCTGCGGGCCCCCACCCGCAGGAGGATGCTGTGTTCTGGTAGTTTGAACCCACATGGAGGACGTTTCATTAAATGCTACAAGCGCTTTTCAAAAAGAAACTTGATTTATATATATTCATGGATTCCTTGTGATACCTTTTGATATGAATGAAAGATGTACAAAGTACATTTTCCAAAATCCTGAGGCTCAAGTCAAAGCAAATAACTTCCACCCTTTCCACATGGGACATATACCCCTAATGTACCAATGGCCAAGGCTCTCAGACTCTAGTCTTGACAGCTAGTCACATTGTAAGTAATTTGATACCAATTAGCATTAAATTTTACTTATTAAACTTATGATTTGTTTTGTAAATTAAAAATTTTAAGTTCCCTGTGAGTCTTCTCACACTTTTGGTAAGATTTCTAATGGAGGAGAAAGGTTTGGACCCCAAGGAGCCAATAAACAGAATCCTGGGTATACTCACAGGGGTCAGAAACATGTGAATGTTATTCACGTGCATCACAAAGGTAAAAAGGTTAATAATAGCTGGTGTAGAAAACTGATTTGACATTTTCCCCTTCTTTTCTTTTTCTGATCCCTCCATCTGAAAGGGTAGGGAGGGCAGAATAATGCATGTCTGTTATTTCCTTCAAGACCAAATCTGTCTTACTTTATGTTTCATCTGTGTGAACACAGGTAGTTTCTAGAATTCCATACTATCCTATGCTCCTTATGCTCCCTTGCTTATTTACAAAGGTTCCTCCTTTTTCCAGTAAGACACTAAACATGTGGTAGTGAACAGGCACTGAATAAATGCTGATCTAGTTTGTCAGTGCAGCAGGACTCTCAGGTGTAAAAGAATGAAAGCTGTAGGCTCCTCCAGTCATTGTGCTATACCAATCCTAACGTTTTTCCTTCCCTTCCTTTCTCTTTTCTTTTCTACCTGGAATCCTGTCTCTTCAAGCCTAATGTGAGAGTATTTCTGGGCATGAAATAACAACACAGTTTGTACTTCTGGTTCCTTTTTTTTTTTTTTTTTTTTTCAGTTCATTTCAGTAAAAACATAATATAAAAGGCATCGCCACCCTCTTCCCCTCCTGGGGGTAATCCATCATGGCTGTCAGTCTGGGGGGCTCCAGTGGTTCATAGCTCATCATGGGATATGTGCAGGGCATGGTCACACAGATCTGCAAAGAGAACATAACAATTTGAAGGAAAATGTCATTCTCATGATATATGTCTCTTCAAGACAACACCCGAGACCAAACTGGCACATATACCAACCACCATTTTTTCATATGCTTTTAAATGACAAAACATTCCCACACCCTCTCACATGTATCTCAGATGAGGGAGTCACAAATTCTGAAAGCTGACAAGAAGAGAATGGAGAAGAATCCATGTCCCTAAGCCATGGGCAATGGAAGTCAACTCTTGAGTGCATATCAAAGGTTGGAGGAGGAGAGACACTATAAATGTGCCAGTTTTATGAGGGCTGTGAGGATAGGAGGCAAATGGGAGAAACTTACCTGTTCGCTTACTGCAAAGTTTGTCTTTAACATTGTCAGCCTCTCGAGAAAAGAATTCAATGAGTTCATCCTCATATTCCTCCACAATGCTCTCACACTGTCAACCCAAAGAAACAAGTGACAGGCAACAGCAGGAAGAGGCCTTTTGCTTCCACCTCCAGAGAGGAGGACAAGAATGCTAACCCAACTTTCCACTTGGATGCTCCAAGAACTTCCCAAATTTCCACAAACTAGTACTCACTCTCACAACTCACCGCAAATTTGAGAGTGCCGCTGATATCTGAATCAATTCGGATGCCCTGAAGGTCCAGTTCATTGGATTCTCCATTCCGGCCTACTACACGAACGTAGTTCTTGCGGTGGGTAGAAGGATCGATCTGCTCCCCATACTCCTTCATTCGGTCACATACCTCTTCTAGCAGCTCTGTGAGGTGGGCCTCTGAGCGAGCATAAGGCACCTAGAAATGTCCTCAACCTTGGGTCACATTCTTCTACTTCTGTATATTTTATAGCCTACTTTTCCTTCAAAATCTAGCCTTCCCTAATTAAAACAATCCATTTATTTGTATAGTTACACAAATAATCTTTTTTTTTTGGTCTTGAAAAGTTTATTTAGGAAAGAAAAGAGATAGAGAATATACTCCCAAGTAGATGGTACCTGAGAGGGGCAGAGAGAGCCCTACAAAAATGATCTTATTAACAAGCCTAAAAACTAAAACGGGTGTCCAAATTATAGAGACCTCTTTGTCCAAGCAACTATGTGTTCTTTTCCTTTGAGTTCCCTTAATTCTTACTGATATAAGGTAATTTAATTTCTTTGTACTAAAATGAGACTAATACCTGCCCTCAATAGGAGAACATTAGGGAGGTAGTACAGGCTTTGAGGAAAGCAACTAGTAAAGCATTTCACAGGTAGCATAATCTCAATGTTTCTTAATGTACTGCTCACTAGGTACAGCTTTGTATACTTTCGTGTTATATTTTCAATTAAGTGCAGGGAGAAGACTTTATACAGTCCCCACACCTCTTGCCCCGGTCCTGCCAGTGTTTCTATGTATACCACACTGCCAGAATGAAAACATGAGTCATTTGGTATTAGGATGTGGAGAAGGGGGTTGAAAGGGGTTCCTTATCTGCTAAAAACTTATATAGCAGAAATAAAGTATTCAGAACATTGTGTCAGGAAGCAAGTGCACAGGGAGGGTGTAAGCCTTCAGCCTCTTCCATATGAGACAGGCTAATAGTTTTTTTTTTTTTTTAAGATTATTTATGCATACAAGAACTGGGGTGCAGGCCAGAGGTGCAAGGGGTAAGAGGATCACCAGAGACAGAGTGGGATGCAAAACAGGCAGGTCTACTGAAATACACTGCTGAGGGGAGCAGCAGGTGAGACAGGAGAGGTCTGCTGCGCCATGTGGATCACTTCCCTGGCTGGGGACTGAATTCATGCTGCAGTGGCTGTGGATAGCTTCATAATGCTGTGACTGAACCCCTTGTGCCACCAGGGAGGCTGGAGACTGGCCAATCTTAAATAACTCTTTGGGTCATGTTTTCTAAATTTCTTCTTTATTAATGTTTTCCTAATTTCTATTAAACTAAGATCCTTCTTAATTGAGTTTTCATTCAAAATCAGAGTGGGCCACTTTATTTGGGGAGAATAGTTGTTACCTCCACCACTGATTGGCTGCCATCTGGATTGATCCGAAAAGATCCCATCTGAATGGTCTTCTTGGGATCCACCTGGGCAATTTCCCACTCTAGTTCATCCACCAGCGCCCTGCAAGCTGGTGCAAGAGGAGAGAAATGGTGGGAGAGGAGGGAGAGAAAGGAATCAATCCAGGTATTGCCATTCTTTATTCTCACGGGCCTTGGATCTCATGCCCTCCCTAGGCTGTCTCCCCTACCCTCCCCCACTTCTTCCCACTTCTCTTTGTGCCTTTACCTCCACAATGTAGATCCTGGCTCCTCCGAGCCCAGGCAGTTCCCAGCAGAGCCCCCAGAAGCAGGGCCAGCCAACCCCAGCCTTTCATCTTTAGTGTAATGGGGCTGCTCCACCTGGGTTTGGAAGGGAATAAAGCATAGGTGTGAGGAGCCGGCTCCATTCTCCACCTCCCATTACCCAGGCTACCCTATCCATCCCTCATCCCAAGGCCTACAAAGGCTTCACTGTCACTCTGGGTCTACTTTCCAGGACATGGCCAGGACACAAAGACGCCCATCTGCCCCAAGCCTGAGGACTCGAATTTCCCGGGTGGTGAGTGGCAGGAGGAGCTCGGAACTTAGAGCTCAGCCCCAGAGACTACGTGGACAGATGAGGCCTCAGATGCTGGTATTTCAGCGTTGGCTATATATGGCTCACAAAGCTATGTGGCAGCAACGGAATGAAGGCTGGCGATTAGGCGAGGGTGACAGGCACAGAGGAGGCGGCAAAGAGAGCGGCTGACTCAGGCCAAGAGACAGCATGGTGGCCAGCCAGCGAGGAGAGCACTCAATAACTAGGGCTTGTTTGGACCCAGCACCAATTATTACTGCATCCTCACTTTCAGTCTAAAAGCGATTTAATGTGCGGACCAGACTCTTTTCTAAGGACCCCGCCATTGCCTCCACTCCAGTTCTTCCCGACCCTCAGCGCCACTTGCATCTGTCCCACCTCTGCTCCCAGGGCCGCTGCCGTGGCCCAGGCGCTGGAAGACAACCGGACTCTCACTTTAGCTCCGGACCCTAGCACCTGGCTACCGGGGAGCGGGGCTGTCCCGCTTTCTCCAGAGCGCTTTAGTACTTTTCAGACATGGGGTGTCCCGGTGATCGCCTGATCCAGCTCCCGCAGCCTAAGTGGGCGCCTCAACAGGGATCCGAAGCTCCGCTGTGCCAGACCCACACCAAAGATCGACCCCCAATCCGCCGCTCCAAACTCTCGCGCGAACAGGCAGCTTAGGAGGGACTCCGAGGCAGCTAGGACCCCGGTGCATCGCTGAAGGACCCAGAATTGCGTGGCGAGCAGCAACACGTGACCACCAGATATCAGCCGAGGAATAGGAGTGGCCTGAAGCAAGGACAGAGCCAGGCGTGCTGTTTGGAGGCGGCCTGGCTCGCCCGCGTCAGTCTAGGTGGACTAGGATCTTCAAATAGAAAGGTGTGCTGCTGGCATGTGAGAAGCGCTGGTTTCATTAGCCGGGGAACTACATCTCCCAGGAAGCACCGCAATACCACGAAGATCAAAGGGTGGTAGCTACTGGTCTTAGGCTATCTTGGGACATGTAGTTTGCCCAACTTCCCTTTTTCACAGTTGACAGGAAACCACACTATCTTAAAAGGACTCGACCTTGGCTAGTAGGCAGCCTCTGTAAAGCCCTAACGTTGTCAGGGAAAGACATAATTATACTGCTCCAGTATCTTGAACTTTGGACTCCAGAGCTTTACTTTTTTTTAGGTGGGAATGTGAAAACCTTGATTTTTCCAATTGCGAGATAGAAAGACAACAAAAAAGGCAGATGTCTGAATTCAGAGATTCCCACACAGGCGCAGTTCTCTAATCAGATAGACAACAGCCAATACTATTTTTGTTTTTATTTTACAAAACATGCAGTTTAAAACAAAATTTAAAAAAATAATAAGAAAACAAAACTTGGGACAGGCGAGTGGATGGAAGACAATGCTTCTCAGTTGTCAGTAGGAGTGAAGCCAGCCACTCTTGGCCAGGACCCAAAGGTCGTTTTGGCAATGATGGTGTTGGCAACACTGGTTTGCTAGGATCGACCAGACTCTCCATGCTTGCTTGCAGGCACCCTCAAACAGAGACTTGAATTAAATCAGAGTTACTGTTGCGTCTTTATCACAGTTTAGGACTTCAGTGAAGTGAGTCTTAATTCCAGGAGCTTCTGGATATGAATTACCTAGCATATTTATTAAGAACATCAATTACTTTCCACCTGGGTCAATTCAAGACCGTTTCTGGCACACCACTCTATGAAGAATGAAAAAGGTGTCTGGCTTCTAGACTGTTCACAACAGTTCTGTTACATTTCCAGTTCTATTAATAGCACCATCTGCAGACCCTGAGAGGTCTAATTCTGGAAGTGGACAGGGTATAGCCAACTTGGAAAGTCATCTTCCAGTTCTGGAGTCACAAAACAGTGAGGGAGAGTGAGTAGTTCGTCAAGAGAGGGTGAGCTCAGAGCGCCAGCACTGGGGAGAAGACAGCTGCATCTGTCAGAAACAAAACCAAGAAATGACATCATTTAGATGAGTGGAGAACTTGTCCATCCCCCCATTCCCCCCCACCACCCCAGATACTTCTTATGAAGAAAAACTGCGAAAGAGGGCATGATCCTGCTCCAAACATTTTAGAGTTGGGCACAATGAGGTCAGGACCAATACCGGGCTTCAATAATAAAATATATTCCACTGAATGTTGTGAGGATTAGGTGCTTTATAAACCGTTAAGTTTTAATGGTGGTAGTGTTGTTATCAACATCATTATCATTTTTATGGTAGGTTTAATCTTCACATATGCTATCAAAACCCACCCAGTCCAATTTCCCTTGTCCCAGCCCAGGCCTTACTTTTGGGGCTTGTTTGGCCCTCAGGCTCAGGCACCTTCCAGTCCATCTTTCGACCCTTTTCATATAGACCCTTAAGTACTTTGTGGAAAGACTCAAGCTCAGTGCCATTTTTGCTCAGCTCCAGATATTTTCGGTAGAGTTGAAGGGCTGTGCGGGCATCCTCTATACTGTCATGAGTCTCTCCCTGAATCTTCAGATCTGGGGGAAGTAAAAATGGAATAGTTTGATACCTAGCAAAGAGAGGTAAGAACATGTCCCCTACTTACACCTCCAAATTCCAATACACAACAATAAAAAACTGACTTCCTGCAGTTCTATTTACAATAGTTAGAGGACATGGAAGCAGCTTAAATGTCCATAATAGATGATTAGATCAAGAAAATGTGGTATATTCACAATATGGAATACTATTCAGTCATAAGTTGAAATGCAGCCAACATCAGCAAATGGAAGGAGTTTGAGGGAATTATGTGTAATACAAAAAGTCAGAATGACCAAAAAAAAAATACTGCACATTTACACAGTAGACACTCTGATAAAGTAAAACACTTACAAAACCAGTGGATATTAATAAACACCATGAGTGTTCCAGATTGGGGAGGAGGGGAGAAAGGGACAAAAGGCACAAGGATATAAGGGATAGTGGTAGGGGAAAAAAAAAAAAAATCTCCCATATAGCTAATGTGAAAAGTCAAACACAAAAACTGCCCTTACAGGGAAGAACCAAACACTATCCCGAATGTACAGAGGGATACTGAAGCTAAGTAAATCCATTAGTAACTCTATTGACTCAGTTCTCCCTAACCCCCTGGGTCCCTCCAACACTTTTTCCTGCTTTTTTTTTTTAAAGATTTATTTATGTATGCATACAAGCACTGGGGTACAGGCCAGAGGCATGGCGGGGGGTGAGAGGATTCACCACAGAGAGCAGGGAGCAGAACAGGCAGATCAACAGAAGTACACTGCTGAGGGGAGCAGCGGGCACAGCGGGAGAGGTCTGCCTCGCCATGTGGGTCCCCTCCCTGGCCGGAAGCAGGAATCGAACCCGTGCTGCAGTGACTGCGGTTTGCTTTATAGTGTGTTGCTTAACCTACTGCGCCACCAGGGAGGCCCCACTTTTTCCTGCTCTTAATGAGTATCGTAAGGGCCTATAAAGTAGAGAACTCACCCAGAAAGTACCAAGCAAGGAATCGCAGGGAAATCATTCGTTTTCGGGGCATGTGAAACAGGTAGACAGTGTCAAGGACTTGGTCCTTGGGTACCTAGCAAGGATGAAAGAGCAGGAGAATGAAGGTAGGGGATCCAAAATATTCTCCAAAAGCATATGTAACCCCGAAGGGCCCATTTTCAAAGAAGAGCTTTAAAAGAGCCCTGCCCGAACCATGAGGTTGATGACTCTGAAGTCCTTCTGTAGGCCATGACCCACAAACTTGACTCCAATGTCTATGAGAAAACGAAGCTTTAAATAGGTAGACTTGAGAGTAGTGAGGTGCTTAGAGGAAATCTTGGCATCGAGGTCTCCTGGCTTTATGCCTGAGTATTGAGTCAGGTAATCAACCACCTAGAGATAGAGAAAAGAACAAGTTGTCTAGTACATGAGGTGCAGAGTTTCCCTCTATCTTTCCCTGGATTCTAGAGCACTCTACATAAGCAAAGGGTCTGTTTCACCTGCTCCTTCGTATCCTAATACCTGCTCCTGGGTAGAGATGTAATCATCAATGAAGGGGATACCCTCATTGGGCCCCTGGCCTCGAACACATGTGATTCTCGCTACTGACATCTGGCTTGGTTTGATGGTAGACTTTGTGCCATCACTGCGCAACTCTGCTTCCTCCTACACAGAAGAGTTAATAAGGAAATCTGAGAAATGCTTATGACTCAAAATATCCTGAGTTCTGTTCCAAAACCCTACATTTTTTGGAGGTTACCTCATTCAGGGTGACAAACTCAGCATCCAGGCCCACCAGGTCCCCAACCTGTGGCATCTCGTTCAGCATCAGTGGAATAAAGGTAGTATGTGTTTTCCTCTGCTTCCGTGCTAGTGAAGCTTCAGCCAGCAGCACACTTGCCTCAATAGGGTTCTTGACTGGAAGGCAGAGACCAGGAGACAGATAGCTGGGTTAGGGAAGTGACCAGGGAAGGGAAGCCTAGGGTGGCTGACTAGAGACCAACTTTATACTGTGATTCCTTAATAATCAGACATGTGGGTAAAAAGATGATGTCTGATGAGCCAAACACCTGAGCAAGTAGATGGAACAGGTAGGTCAAATCAGAATATTATCAAGATAGCTGCTAAGAGGCAACAAAGAGGAAAGAAAAAAACTTTCACTTTGGACGTTGGCTTGGCAAACCCAGAAAAATAAGGTTACAGAGAAAACTGTGGTTTAAAGGTACCAACAAGGGATCTAATAAGGAACTCATCTTCAAAAGAAGAGCTCTTCGCTTGGGAATAAGAATTATTAGACTCAAAAATCGTAACCCTAAGTATTATGGTCATTTTTCCCCTCTCTTTTTTCCCATCTCTTCCACACTACATCCTTAGAATTTATAGCTTCTTTTGCTTTTTTATAAATTTTCTTTTTTTTTTTAAAGATTTATTTATGCACACAAGCACTGGGGTACAGGCCAGAGGTGTGGGGGCGGTGAGAGGATTCACCACAGAGTGCGAGGAGCAGAACAGGCAGATCAACAGAAGTACACTGCTGAGGGGAGCAGTGGGCACAGCAGGAGAGGTCTGCTGTGCCAAGTGGGTCCCCTCCCTGGCCAGCAGCAGGGATCGAACTCGTGCTGCAGTGGCTGCGGTCTGCCTCATAGTGCGTTGCTTAACCTACTGCGCCACCAGGGAGGCCCGCTTCTTTTGCTTTTTAAAGTACATTTTAAAAAAATTATTTTCTAATAAGTACCTATTTCTTACAGCTTTGCTAATTTTTTGACAGTTCAAGATTTCTCCCCTCAAGTCTCGTCACCTTAGTTCTCCCACCACAAAGCAACCCAAAGTCTATTGTGCTCTTTCCCTTTACCCCTAATTTCATCCTTCCTCCTGCCCTCCCCTTCTTGGATGCCTCAAATCTGTGGTCAGCTTAGGATCTCTAGCTCCTAAATTTAAGACTTGAGGAGCAGAAATCTCTTTTTAATACTGGCTATTGATCCTTAGCTTAACAAGCTATTTCCCAGATCTCTTCCTAAAGATCAATCCTGGCTCTACTCTGTAGCACTTACTGTTCAGGCTGTATTTGGAATTAAGATTCCTTTTGACGTAATAAAGGATAGCAGGCACTTTCCAATTCATGTCAAATTGCACAGCTTCATGCTATAAAAAGGAAAAAGCACTTAATGGCCCATTTTCTTTTTCCCAAGTCAGACAGAAGACAGGATCCAGGTGCTATTTTTAACTCTACTAATGCCTTTTATTCTTAAGTATCCATCCCTCCCCTCTGAATCTGCCTGGTATTCTCTAGGGTTCTGAGAATGATGCTAAGAAAAAGGGAAATGGAATGTGTTACAACTAACCTTATCAATAGGTTCAATAAGAAAGTCATTGAAGAGATACCACTGCTGGTGGGTAACACCCTGTGGAAATACAGAGAAAGACTGAGGCCAAAGTGATGCTGAAGCACTCTGGCCCAGACTCAAGTTAAGGACAGATCTGGGACTCCATTGTGGCCACCACAAGGTGTGTCCCTTCCCTGTACTACTCCACTTACCTCCTTGCGCTGGTGGTAGGTCTCTCCAACTTTGATGTGAGCCACCAGGCTGCCCCCTGTGCGTGAGTCCAGGATGTGTACCACAGTAGCCATCAGGTCATACACATAGACACCATGCTCCTCCTCTGCCCTGGCTGGGCCCCACTGTGAGGGGGGTACCCAGGCTGCTAAGCTCAGTTTAAGGATGGGGGAAAGCGAGGGGGATGGGGGTAGAGGCCAGGGAGTTGGAGTATAGGGGATAGGGAGCCAGGGTGGGTTATCTTCATCTTAGCCCATCTACAGCTTCCAACTCTGAGTCACTCTAGAAAAGCCAACAACTTATTCCTGTTCTTTGTGCTATACGAAGTTCCATCTTCCCCCTGCCCTGCTTCTACCCCAACCTTCTTTCCCTTACCCTCCAGCCCTTTCCCAGTTTTTCAACAACCTGAATCTCATCCCCATCAGTCCAATTGCAAACATCCAGCCCTTTGTTCTTGGTCATCTTCATGCGAATGGAGAAAGGCAGCCAGACATTCTTCAACTCCTCAATGGAGGGACACATCAGCATGCCCTCCGGATTGCCTAGTTCCTTCCTAGTAAGACAGGAGAATTAGAAATTTGCTCTGAGGAGATAAAGCCAGAGACAGAAGGAGCCTCAATCCTTTGAGGACTCTTACAATGGTACCTACCAATCAGTCAAAGCAAATTCCTTGTTCTTAGAGATTTCCCCACCGTGTTTTTTTATTGCCATCTTGAAGGCAACCTGAACACAAAGAAGAAAATATTCAGTTCCTCAGGAACAATCATATGTGGAGATTAGAGGGAGGAGAAAATGACAATGTACTTCTAAAGTCCTGGTCCTTACCTCAGCCTGCATTCTCCAGAAATCAGCTTCTTTCAAACTATTCACTTCACAATTGATAACAAGTATATCTGGCAGATGGCGAATGTTGCGGGTCTGAATCTGAAAAGATACAACAAACAAGAAATGTCAGGGAGCCTACCAGGAAAGAAACTTGCATAGGAACAGTGAAACCCAGGTCTGCACCTCTAAAATGGGGTTTTTCCCACTTCTGTCTCGGGGTGGCAGTGCTGACGTAGCCAACCCCACTGTGGCTGAGCCTCAACATGGCGGGACTCAGATCCAGTGCACTCACCGTGGGCTGGTACTTTTCACAGTTGTCACACCAGGCCTGTGTATTCTGCTCCAGGCAAATACTTCTCTTTAGCACCTGAGCAAAGTCACAGTTCTTCCCGGTTTTATCTGAAGGGAAACTGGATGCTTCACTCCAGGTTCTGCCTTGTACCCAATGTCAGCCACCACCCCATCCCCCCATCTCTCTTCTGGTGTTACAAGACATCTGGGGGACCCGTCCCAGCCCAGCTCCAGGGTATACCACTGTTGCTACCCTCAGGGTAGGAGAGCGTGAAGAGCAGGGTAGATGAAGCTCGCACAGTCTCGCTGCCACAGCGGCAGAGGCTGCAGTTCTCCATCTCACAGCTGAACAGCTGTCCAATGACAGAGTCCCCCGATGAGCAAAAGCTGCTAAGAGTGGAGAGGGCTATCTATGTACACTGAGGGAATTAGCAGGCCCTTTAAGGCACAAGGGGACTGTTACAGTGGCTTTAACTATTCATGTCCTGAGTCCATACCTGCCTCCAGCACCTCTATAAGCCTGGGGTACTTCCAGTTCCTGCATATCCTGATGTAGCTGAGTGAGAATAAAGCGATTCCACCGCTGAATGAGCCTGGCCAGATTGCCCTTGCCTGAAGCTTCATCTGAGTCAGCTAGGATTAGACCAAGGGCTGAGGCCTCAGGGATGGTACGGAATGCCCGAAGAAAATTACTGCCCTATGAAGAGGAAAAGGAACACTCATTCACTATTGGAATATAAAGCACTAATACATCAAGATTTATGCACCCCTATGTTTACAGCACCATTACTATACCCAAGATATGGAACCCACTGACAGATGTCCACAGATAGATGACTGGACAAAGAAATTGTGGTATATGGTACATATCTTCAATGGAATATGACTCAACTATTAAAATGCATGAAGTAGTGCATTTTGGGACAGTACATATGGATCTTGAGGTGATTATGCTAAAATAAGTGAGATAAGTCAGAAAGTGAAAGACAGCTATTGAATGGTTTCTGTCATTTGGGGAATATAAAGAACCAAAGAAAGAAACTGGTGACACAACAAAAATAACTCTTAAGTTATGAAAACTATGGTGTTTCTAGCAGGGAGAGCGATGTGGGAGGAGGGGATAGAGGGGCCAAGTGATAGGATACTGGCACTGGGGCTTTGGTGGAGGGCAAGTAAAGCATGTGCACGTATTCAGATATGAAGTTGTACTCCCAAATTTTGTGAACAAATGGCAATTCGACAAATTTTGATGGGAAAAAAAACTGCTCTGGGATCAAGAAGTGTGTTGGTGAAAGGTGTTCTCTCTTTTTGTCCATTTGCACAGCGATGTTCATACCTACTGTCCACCTCCCTTCCCTTTTAACTGTCCCAGGTTTCAGGCACTGACCTGACAAGGATCACCTCGGGAGAGGTCCAACATGTGGAAAAGGAAACCCAGCTCACATGCCAGGCAGAACTCCTTCTGGCAAAGATGGTTCTGAATTAGACAGCGAACAGGCTCTAGGAAATAGAGCACCTTGAGGAAAGAGAAGAACTGATGTAGCCAATTGTTACGGGGAGGAAAAGCGATGGGAAGGGTGAGCAAGCTGGTGAACACAAAGCAGGAGTCCAGTGAGTAATGGAGTCCACAGAGGAGCTCTGAAGGTTGGGGGGCAAGAAAGAATGGTAGAGGAAGCGATGATAAACTGGGCCTGCTTGGGATGACGTGAAAAAAGAACTGAGGTTGTGGGCCCAGAGAAGGGAATCAGTGCATTCAGGGTGCAGGAACACCCACCCTTACCTGGATCATGCAATTACAGTAGGCGTTGGGAATGTGGGGCTCTAATCCAGCAAACAGAGTCTTATTGTAATGTTTGAAGTCAAAGTCTTCCAGCCCTAGCTTAGAGTATTTGATGGTCACCTGAGGTAGAAACAGTCTGAATAGGATGAAGATATCTGTAGAGTCTTCCAACAGTCATACTTTCTCTGAAATCTCCCTCCTGAATCCAGGGTGGCAACTGAGGGATGCTCAACTGAGTCCTTCAATCTTTTCTCATATGACTCCCTTCCCCGGCCCAAACTCCCAGAAGTCCCTCCCTTGGTGGCCCCCAGCACCTTTCGATATTTCTTAGAGACCATATGGAGATGGGGCTCCTCTTCCCGTCCTACGGGTGATTCTGTGACCTGGCTGAAGTTGTCGAATTCACTGTCTGACTCCTTAAGTCGGTAAGGAATCTAGAGTTTTTAAAAACAGGTTAACTGTGCTGGATATCTTAATCATCTCTGGTTTCTCCCCACCTGTATCCCAACGTGGAAATGATCACCAAATTTTAAACCTTTCGATTTCACTGGGTTTATAGCCTTCACTGCTCCCTTTTCAGGTGCACAGTCATCTGTCATCACCCTCCTTCACAGCTGGACAACTGTGATGGTTTACCCACTAGGCTCCCCATGTTCACTCTGCCCAGCATATTGCTACCACTAAGCTTCCCAAGTGCCCCTTTCAGTGCATCACTTCTTCCACTGCATACTGGTATTCAAGGTGTAACAACTGGGCCCTTTCTAACATTAATCTCCCACTATTTCCCAATCTGAATAGCTGCTGCAGTCAGGCAGATATAGTCATCGTCCCCTACAGACACACTTTTTGCAGTACGCCTTTTGAGACCTTTACTAAAAAATGAGCTCTCACTTGAATATGCTCCCTTGGTATTACCCACTTACACACCTTTCACCTTTCCAGTTTCAATATCCACCTCTTTCAGTATGCCATCCCTGACCACATTAGCCCAGAGTAACACTTTCCCTCCAAAATGCTCTGGAGCTGAACACTTTTAAAATTCTTTTAGAATTTAATAATAGAACATAAATGATTTCTGTTATGGTTAGGTTATATCTTCACCCACCAAACACTAAACTTCTTCAGAGCAAAACCTCTAGCTTCTGTGTCTCTGAATCCTTCCTAATACTTAGCATAGCACCTTCAATCCAATGGGCCTCAAAAAATCTTTACTGACTGAAAACAAACTACTGAGGATCAGTAAAGGAACAAGAGAGAAGAAATGTCAGTGGGCTGGAGGTGGGGTCTGACCCTTTCTCCTCTGAACCTACCTGATTGCGCAGTCTGGTACGGGGGTTGGGTGCATAGCCAATGAAGCCCACTTTTTTCATGGTGCGCAGAATCTCTGCATCCACAGGGGGTGCTCGCCTATAACACAGTATAGTTCTAGGGCTTGAGGGTTGTGGTGTCTGTGCACCCATCCCAGGCCCCATGGGACCAGGAAAAAAAAGAAAATACTAAAGGTAGACAAAAATCAGGAAAGTAGAATCTTGGTATCTCAGCCCTTCCCCTCCCACCCCCTTTTGGCCCAGATGTGAGATATAACCTGGGAGCTGGAGCAGAGTTGGCAGCAGGCCAATCCGAGAGAAGTGTGTCAGTGGTGAGTGGGACAGGGATGAGGGAAAGAGGCAGCAGGTCCTGGCTCCAGTCCAGAGGTGGCAGTGAGTCCACGAGACAGGGCAAAGCAAATTCAGTCTCACGGGAGTAGGGGTTGAAGGAAGGCTCAGGGGAATCAGTCCAGAGGTGTACACAGCCCTCAGAATCCCCAAAGGCCAGGGCCTGCTTGCTGGCTGACACATCAAATGTCATTAGCAGAGGCCCCACAGGATTCACATGAAAGATGTCTGCTGGGTTGGCCAGGCCCGTAGGCTCACAAAATTGGCATTGTCCTAGGAGGGAGGAGGAAGCCCATTGAGTCCTGGGAGGTGAAAAGCAGCCACCCTTTTGTGTCCTTTCTACTGAGTCCCCAAACGCACATCTAGAAATAGAATACTATCTGATGCCTCCCCTGGGTTGCTATCCAGCAAAGGGAAGTTCAAAACTTGTTTTGCCTGTTCCACCTTTATCTTTTTCTGTGTTCTTCACACAATGGGAGAAAATAAAAACTCTAATTGATGACTAACCTAAGTGAGACTCTGAGATTCCACTAAAAGGTTACTTTTTCCCCTGACAAAGAAGTTCCTAGAAGTATATTCCATCTAGTGCCGAGTTCCCCTTTGCTCATGAAACCTTCCAGTTCCATCTATATCCCCTACATACCCGACTGGGAGATGATAGCCAGACGAGAAGTATACGTAGGAATGAAGCGCAAGAAGGCAGGATCCACGTGAACTTGAAGTGGCGTGATAGCACGCATCATGCGCAGATCATACACCTTGAGGAAACGGTCGCAGGCAAGGCCAGTGAGGCGGCTGGAGAAGCCACAGGCAGCCAACAGGTTGCCATGTACATCAAAATCTGACAAACTCCCTGAGAAAGCATCAAACTCATGCTCCACTTTAAAAGAACGGAGGTCTCGCAGGGAAATCTGAAGAAGAGATAACTGCATTATTTGCCAATGTTGTTGTCAGGAAGAGCCACTGCCATCTACCAAGCCCTGTGAGAGCCTACCAAAAGAGCTAAAGTTCTGGGATATGGGGAATAAAAGCACAGAAAAGGCACAAAGAGAAGTCAAGAACTGGAAGGAACCCCAAAGAGAACTCCTTTACCCTTTGCCTCTGAGGTACCCAGTGACAACAGAAAACAGCTGGCAGTGAGCTAAAATCTTACAGTGTAACATGGCTGAACAGGAACTCAATCCACTCCTCCCACCCCTCCAACTACAGCCCCAGAACTGAGGCAAAGGCAGAGCCTAATCCTTTATCTGGTGAAACAGGGGAAAATGGAACTTAGCCACCTTGCCAGATGTGTGGCCACAAAAGAAGAAGCGATTTGTCTGTCTCATGATGGTGACTCCAGGTGTCTCGACTGCATACTGGGGAGGGAAGGAGAAAACCAGTGAGAATCACTCTTCCCACATACCAAAGGAACAGAAAGGTCACATGCACATCTTGGCATGTTCCCAGCCTAGAGAACAACAACCTCAGGACCTGCATGGGTCTTTCCTGCCCCAGACTACCTTCTGAGTCTCCTGGACGGTGTTAAGGTCAATCTCCAAAATGTGGCTCTGCAGCCCGCCAACAAGCAGAGTGCTGCTGTCAGTCAGGAGGAGACTGTGCATATCCTCACTCTCATCCAACCTACGGGGCAGAGGAAAGGCGAAGAGGCCAGTGTCTCAGAAGCTCCCGATCCCTTGGCTTCCCAATCTATGAGAGACCAGTTCAGAGCTGAAAGTCACTCACAGGTAATCAAATATAATTAGGCCCCCACGAGCCATATACTTGAGGTTGCTCTTTGTGAGGAAAAGGATGCCGTTCTCTAGGCTCTGGATCTGCCGAACATCATCACTGCCATTGACTTGAAAGGATGAGTAGCGCTCCAAAGCTGGGCCAAAAAATGAAGTGGCATGGCCCTGTGGGGGACAAAAAGATGACAGAGACACCTTGAGTGGAGGGGCAAGACCATCCCAGATATAGAGCAGGGTCTGGATTTTGCTCAGCTTGTTTCTGTCTTTGCCTGGTCCTTCTGGCCAGCAGTGCCAAAGGCATAAGGTTAGGGGCCAGTCAATCTTAGTGTAAAAGACCTGGGTACTACTATTTTTATGTTTGTTTAATGGTTTACAAAGTACTTTTGTAAACTCTACCCATTTTATCCTTATAATGCCTGTTGAGCAGGTAATGACTCAGTTAGTTACAGCAGTGTTGAAGGTCAGGAATGTGGGTCCAGTCCTCTAGTGACTGCCAGTTGGCTTGCTTATGTTCCACACAGTTAAGTCTTAATCTCTACCCACCATCTGGGAAATGTATACTGTGGGTCACAGGCTAGAACAGAGAGAATGTGAAACTCATTCCTCTCTTGGTTCTTATGATATTACTCACTCCTGGTTTCTCTCCTGATTCTTAGCTCATACTTTCTCCTACGTGTTCCCCTTCTGATCACTCATGAAACATGGCTGTTCCCAGTACCACTACTTTGTTTGTCTTTCTAGGTAACGTCACCCACTCTTCATGAGTCTGACAATCCATTTTAAAACTTCTGTAGCTTACTGTCTCAAAATTCAGACTTAAACATTCAAATACCTACTAAATATCTTTCTTAGATATCCCATGAGAACCTCAAACTCATTACATCCTCAGTTGAGTTCATCATTTTTATCCTGATTCCATTCTTCTAACTGTATTCTTTATAGTATCATGATCGACTCAGTAGATGACTACCCA
Source organism: Galemys pyrenaicus (assembly GCA_019455555.1). Lineage (NCBI taxonomy): Eukaryota > Metazoa > Chordata > Mammalia > Eulipotyphla > Talpidae > Galemys > Galemys pyrenaicus. The sequence continues at coordinate 331,966 of JAGFMF010011883.1, forward strand.
GTAGTCAACTTAAGTCTTATTTTACTTTCCAAATCTCTTCTCAAGTATGTATCTCTACAATGTTTCATTCAGACCATGGTATCTTATGCAAAACACTACAACAGCCTGATTTCTCCTTAAACAAAACTCTATTTTGCTATCTCTGTACTCCACCTCAGATACAAACTGGACCTTAGCCATACTGGATAAAAACCTTCAGTGATCTGAAGGATCAAGTCCAAGTCCTTTTAACACAGCATATAAAGTTTTCCACAATGTTCTTCCCCTAGATATTTACATGGCTCCCTTCCGTTCTCATAGAGGGCCTAAAACAGACATCTGGGTTTGTATCCAGGTTCCTACTCAAATGTGACTACCAGAGAGGCTTCCTCCAACCATCTATCTGAAGTAATCATACCAGTTTATTTTTCTTAAGGATGCTATTTAACATGTGATATATCATAAAGATATTTTGGTTGCCTTTCTTTCTTTCTTTTTTTTTTGTTGCCTTTCTAATGTTTATTCCAAACCTAGATCCCAGAGAAAGCTCTGACACCTATGGGTGCTCAAAAAACTGGTTGAATGAAGAAATGTCTAATGTCTCCTTAGCTTCATCTTCCAGTCCTGTAAACCTTAATTGTTGGTAGTTTTTGTATTCTTTAATCACCATGCTAGCATACTGGGGATCTTTCTTTATCCTGTTGCTTTTACCAAGATAGTGTTTTCCCCTATTCTCCCGACTCCTAATCATCTCTCAAAACTCAGTTTATGTGTCACTTTCTGGAGGTCGTCTTACCCTCCTTTATGTTCTCCAAAACATGGTACCTATTTTCACACTGGCATTCAGTACCATGAAGTTATGTTTACATGTCTTTTCCCCCCTTTCATTGTCCTGTAAAGTCCCTGAGGGCAAAGATTACGTTCTATTCAACTCTCTTCCTTGGGTCTAGCATAGCAGCAGATACTTCCTATTAAAATGAATACAGGGCCTCCCCTGGTGGCGCAGTGGGTTAAGCAACGCACTACGAAGCAAATCACAGCCACTGCAGCACGAGTTCGATCCCTGCTGCCGGCCAGGGCGGG
>JAGFMF010011883.1:333077-365589 GCA_019455555.1 Galemys pyrenaicus
CTCTCTGTGGTGAATCCTCTCACCCCCCCACACCTCTGGCCTGTGCCCCAGTGCTTGTATGCATAAATAAATAAATCTTTAAAAAAAAAATAAAATGAATACAGTACTCCAAAAATTCATTCTTGCTATTAGGAAAACAATTCCCATGGGAATGAAGGTAAATTAATAAATCCAGAAGAGGATGTTATTTTTCACAAAACTTTTGAGTTCCCTAACATTGTCAATATGGATACACATTTTTTTTTTCAAAGATTTATTTATTTATGCATACAAGCACTGGGGTACAGGCCAGAGGTGTAGGGGGGTGAGAGGATTCACCACAGAGAGCAGGGAGCAGAACAGGCAGATCAACAGAAGTACACTGCTGAGGGGAGCAGCGGGCACAGCAGGAGAGGTCTGCCACACCATGTGGGTCCCCTCCCTGGCCAAGGGCAGGGATCGAACTCGTGTTGCAGTGGCTGTGATTTGCTTCGTAGTGCGTTGCTTAACCCACTGCGCCACCAGGGGAGGCCTGGATACACATTTTTAAAAATTAATATTAGCAACTGTCTGAGACAGATTAAGGTCAAACATAAAATAATTCCATGCAAGATACGTAGACACATGCATTTAAACATGCTATAATTATAAAAATGGAAAACAGAAAAGCATCATTAAGAGATTGTATTTGAGGGCCTCCCTGGTGGAGCAAGGAGGTTAAATCTCAGCACTATGAAACTATTGGAAGCCAATGCAGTGTGAGTTTGATGCCTGGCCAGGGAACTGACCCACATGGTGCAGCAGACCTGTCCTGCCTCGTTGGCTGCTCCCCTCAGCAGTGTATTTCAGTAGATCCACCTGTTCTGCTCCCCACTCTATCTCTGGTGAATCCTCTCACCCCACCCCTCAACACCTCTGGCCTGTACCCCAGTTCTTGAATGCATAAATTTTCAAAAAAATAGATTATATTTGAATGACTATAGACTAATTCACTGGCAGTTATCAAAACTAGTCAGAACATGGAATGGTCAACTGTAGAAGTGAGATGCCTCTAGAAAAAAATAAACTCATCCCTGGTTCCTATGACTCCATTTTTCTCCCTCTACTCCTCACCTCTTCACTTAAGTCAGAGATCCTACTAACTCGTCACCTCAACTCAGTTCCAACTTCCTGCAAAGCATCTGTCCTTGAGCTACAATCTTTCAGCCCTTACAAACTGGTACAGTTCTTACCCCATGGCTTCCCACCCACAGCATCTCCTCGTGCAAGTCAAAGTGGGAGACGGAGACAGGCACGCCCACTTCAGCCACCACACTGTGCAATTCAGAGTAGACACCTTCCATTATGTGCACTGATTCCTGGACGGGAAGAGCCTCCAAAGCCACTCCCTCGGGGTCCAGCTCCACATTCTGTAGCAGACTTGGGTTCAGATGGGGATCCAGGACAGGATCCAGGGCAGAATGCATGGCCGGGGTATACTCTGCTAGTCCAGGGTCCAGACCCTCGAAGTTCATGATGATGATGATGGCAGATTAAACCTGAGACACGCCCTTCCTTGTCACAGGCCTTTTAGAAGCCTGCCCCGACCTTCAGCAGGACAGCACCAGTGAAGGCTAGAACGGACATCCTGTCCTGAAAAGGGAAAGAAGTAGCTGAGTCAGGGGATGGGCCTGTTAGGACACAACCCAAAGGCAGGTACTTGTATTTAGTTAGTCAGTGTTTTCTATATTACCTAGACAGGAGAAAGGCAAAAGATGTGATAATGCCAAACAGGTTATAAAGCAGGTAGGAAGGGGATGGGCAGTGAGAAAGGCTGTCCTTTCCCTTTCTCCACTAGGCCTTGTACTCATCACACCCCACTATCTAACTTAACCCATAACTTCCTTGTCACCGCCTCTAACTCTGCTCACTTGCTTGGCTCATCCCCTCCTTCGCCCCCCAACCACCAGTGGAAAGAGCAGTGACCGTGGTGTAGGAGTTAAGTAGAGGAGGGAAAGACGCTTGTCTCCCAGAATTAGGGTAGGGTTTGGGAAAAGAGAACAAGAGAAGTTTCCCAGAATCCTCTGTAATGTTATCTAGTATTCTCTAGGGGAAAATAAGAATGGCCAGATACCCACAATTGGGGCGGGGTAGGGGAAGGTGATGGAAAAGGCTATTTACCCAGAATTCTCTGGGGGAACCACAGTAATATATTACCCAGAATTCTCCCCCGTTGGCGGGGAGGGATGAGGGCAAGGGTCAGATGTGTTCCTGGGGCGCATACGGGGATTGGATCATTACCAAGATTTCTCCATGGCGGATATTTTGGAGCGCGTGGAATTAAAACGAGTAGGGGAGAAAAAGCGCCGTCAACTCCACGGGAAATTCCAGTTTCCCCAATTCTCCCCCGCGTCTCAGGTTCAACCTAACCCTACCGCGGACAGGATGGCGGGCTCCCTGTCGCAGCTTCCAATCGGGAATGGGTTGGGGCACAGCTAAGCCAATCAGAACGAGCCAGGTACAGACGCCTCTCCGAGAAGACGTGTGACGTCAGGAGCTGAGCGAAAACTGGAGTTACGGGGTGCTGTTGGGGACAAGTAGAGGCAGGCTCCGGTGTATTAGGTGGAATTTAGAAAGTAGCCCCCTCTTTTTTGTTAAGCCTTCTTTGAGCAAAATTAGAGCGTTCAGCTGAACGCTGAACTTTAGTGCTTTCTGTAACTTTAGAAGCTGGAATAAGGGGAGCCCAAGGCAAATAGGGATTCGACCGCTGGGTTTTTCCACCCAGTCCACCCCGCTGTCGTCGCGGGGCTGAGCTGTTCCGCCAACTCTGACCGTATAGTCTCCGAAACTCGCTAACATCTTCTGTCCATACCCGATATGAGAGAGAGAAAATGAACCAGGCATGTAACTGAGTCCAAATAGCTGTATCTTTTCCGATCCTAAGAGCATCCATCTGAAACGTCCATCTGCGATTATACCGTTCCGCAGAGACCAGGGTGACATTCCCGAGGAACAGAACCCCAGAACTTTCAAATTACCTAGTTCATGGAGCTGGACGTTGACCTCTCAGAGGGGCATGAGCACAGCAAATCGAGACATCTGCTTTCCCAAAACTTTTATGGAATTATGGTCAATAGTTGTACTCCAGGGTTCCTGAAGTCCCTTTTAAAATTGCTTTGGAGTGGGTCTAGGTTGTGAGATGTCTCCAGGGCATTTTAGTTTCTAAAGGTCACATAGAGGGCCCTTTGGGTGGGAGGAATTCCTCACAAAGAATACAGTTTTAAAACATTTCTCCCCATCCTCATCCCCTCCATAGACTTTAGTTAAAAAATAAAAAGACCCCAGAATTTATCTTTCCAGTATTCAGAAGCGTCCTATATTCAGTTAGTAGTCATGCACTGAGAGAAAAACACTAACAGTCAGATCAGTGTCAAAATAATGGAATTTCATAGGTTCCAAGATTTAAAAAAAAAACAAAACATAGGTACTGAGGGACTGGGACAGTTTCTACGTTTGGAAAAATGTCCATATTGAGACATTTGACAGACCCTGAGAAATATGGGCCCTGAGATATGCAGAGATACCTAGACTAAATAAGCTGCATTATGAAGATGCTTCTGTGTTTCCTCACAGTGCCAATGCAGTGGATTGATTAAGAACACAGACTCTGAATCCAAGTTGTCTACAGTGGGATTCTTTCCACTTAGTTCTGTGAACTGGAGCAAGTTACCCATCTCTGCATCCCAGTTTCCTCATCCGTAACATGGGGGTAATAATAGTACCTCTTTGGGTCCTTTTAAGAATTAAATGAGGGCCTTCCTGGTGGCATAAGGGGTTAAGGCCAGCACTATGAAGCTACTCATAGCCACTGCAGCATGAGTTGGATACCCAGCCAGGGAGGTGAACCATGGCACAGCAGACCTCTCCTGTCTTGCCCACTGCTTCCCTCAGCAGTGTATCTAAGTCAATCTGCCTGTTCTGTACCCCATTCTGTCTCTGATGAGTCTTCTCACCCCACCCCTCAACCCCCACACCTCTGGCCTGTACCCCAGTTCTCGTATGCATAAATGAATAAATCTTAAAATTAAAAAAAAGAAAAATTAAATGGGTTAATACAAGAAAAGTGCCTAGATCAAGTACTTGGCATAAAGTGAGAGTTGGATATACACTGGCCATCATTATTAATCACCTGGGGAAACCTCAGCTGAATTTGGAGTCTGGGTTTCCTACTGGAAATGCCTGCTTAGGAGTGTCTTGTGAATGTGATTTGCATAACGGTTGAGACCCAGCTGACTCAGGGGCTCCTTGAAGCTCCAGGTCAGATCTAGTCCTGGAAATAATTCCAGCCACCCAACAGTCCCACAATTGTCCCATCAACCTTGCTTCCTACCCAACTCCTACAGCACCAGGAAGTGAAACAAAGCAGCAGAATCCCGTGCCTCCAACTCACCCTTGTCCCTCTCATCCCATCCCCCAGGCTCTACTTCCTCCTCTTCCTCTCACCTTTCACCTCCTATCCTTTCAAGCTCCCACAGGTAGGAAATGCATATGAAACATTATACACAGTTATACTGCACACCAGTGAGATGAGCTCCCCTAGCCACCCCTACCCCCACCACTAATTTCCTTATTCCACTTGTGTCCACTGTAAGTTGGGTTAGGGAAACCATTTCTCACTCAAACTGAGACAACCTCCCTATGCTGGAAATGTTTTATCCAAAGGGTGGATTTATCACAGAGTCATAAAATTTGAATCAAAAGTTTCTTTGGATGGTTTTGAGTAGTTCTAAGGGAAGGGAGACCTCTGTTAAGGGTAAATTTCTCAGAGGTAAAGGGTCAACCTCTGTGGGGAGGCTTTGGAAGCCATTTGTGTGGTCACACATAGCCTCATTCTGACGTCCAAATTGTTCTGGGACCCTCCACTGGGGTTGGGGCAGTCCCAGATTTAGACCACCCTCCACTCCCACACCCAACTCATACTCTCAGCTGTTTCACTAGAGGTTGCATCAGGGAGGATGATGAAATCAGTGTCAGCGGATTTTACCCATGGATGCAACAGACTGAAGGACAGATCAGGGTCACTGACACTGTACTCCCCGACTATCCTGAATCAGACTTTCTAGGGGCTGGGTGCTGCGATATCTAAGTTGGGTTTCTAAGCCTTGCTTACGTTATGGCCCAAAAGAACCATCGTCTGAACCTCACAGAACCGTTTTGGGTCACTGTAGTTGAGGAATCAACTATATCAACAACTCTCTCCCAAAACTTTTCTAGCTTCCACAGTGAAGCCTGAGGTGGAAGAGAAATGATACCTTACATGGCATGTACATGACTTCCCAGTTCACAAGTGTCTTTGCATTCCTTCTCTCCCAGTAAAAATAACACTGTTCTCCACAGAGAAAAAGCCCTTATTCTCAGGTAGAGGGCGCCAGGTAGGAACTGAACTCACCGAGAGATGAATGCTTCTCTTTTTTCCTCAGGCAGAAGGTGAAGAAATAGGCTTAGGATGGGGAGGGTATAGCTTGGAGAGGCAAAAAGATATTACTCCCATCCCTAAACCCTGTCCTGTTCTACAGTCTTTTTCCCATCCCAAGCTTCTAACCACAGTAACCACACGACTCATTTCTCCTGGAACTGGGGTTGCATACCTGGGCTCCCCATGGAGGGGGATGATGCATGGAGGGAAATCCCACCTGCTGTGAGTCACCTGCTATTCTAGGGCGGATCTTAAATACGGGGACCTTAAAAAGGGACGTAGAGACACGGGACAAAATACAGGAAGCTGCTCAGACACACTGAGCCAAGAGCTAGATCAAGAAGTGGGTATAGATTCCACAGTGGAGGACCCGTGCAAGGCACCGAGTCAGAGCAAGATGCTGGAGAGCAGAGCTGTGTTGCTGCTGCTGCTGCTGTCCTGGATGGCTCAGGGCCAGGCTGTGCCTATGGGAGGCAGCCCTGCCTGGGATCAGTGCCAGCAGCTCTCACAGAAGCTCTGCACACTGGCCTGGAGTGCACATACACCAATGGGACGTGTGGTAAGTGACAGCCTCTGGACCAAACGGAGCCTATCCACGCTGCTTTCCAAGGCTTTGAGAAGGATTTGAGGCCTTAGATGGAAGCTGGGTTGAAGGTCTTCAGGGAATGAGAGAGGACAGGGGAGATGGGTTCCTGGGAGAGTCAGGGACTGAGGGTCCAGGTGAGGTTTAAAAGTACTAGCCTTATTTCTTGCTATTTGTACCCCTTCCTCCATTCCAGGATCTACCAAGAGAAGAAGAAAATGAAGAGACTACAAGTGATGTCCCTCATATCCAGTGTGGGGATGGCTGTGATCCCCAAGAACTCAGGGACAATAGTCAGGTACTTAGATGTTGCTGAACCACCAGGAAGAGGAGCCTGGAGAGATAACTGAGTGGGACCAGGGTGTATTAGTAGAAGTAGTACATGTCCTTTCCGTTCGGGCTGCAAAATACCAGACTGGGCAGCTAGAAGCAACACATATTTATTTCTCACGGTTTTGAAGGCTGAAAGGCCAAGATCGGGCACTAACAGAGTCAGGTGATGGCGCTCTTCCAGGTTGCTGACTTCACACTGTATTGTCACGTGGCGGAAGGAGCGAGGGAGCTCTAGAGGTCCCTGTTAGAAGAGCACCATTCCCATTCATGACCCATCACCCGCCAAGGACCACACTTCCTGATACCATCACCTTGGTGCTCGAGATTTCAACATGTGAATTTGTGGGGATGCAAACGTTCAGACCATAGTAGTATCTAAGTATGGCCAAGAACTGGGTAGGTGTTCAGTGAGTGGAATAGGAAGAGGGTATCCACCTTCTTTCGTTGCTCTTCTTTCCCCAGTCCTGCTTGCAAAGGATCCATCAGGGCCTGTTTTTTTATGAAAAGCTGCTGGGCTCAGACATCTTCACAGGGGAACCTTCTTTGCTCCCCAATGGCCCTATGGACCAGCTTCATGCCTCCCTATTGGGCCTCAGGCAGCTCTTGAAGGTATGAATGAGGGGTCTGGAGGATGGGGCTTATAGATATCAGAGATGTCACCAGGAGGTGAAGGATTTAGAGCTTCTCTGTGTTCTATGTCCTTTCAGCCTGAGGGTCGTAACTGGGAGCCACCTGAGCAGACTGCAAGCCTCAGTCCCAGCCAGCCGTGGCAGCGCCTCCTTCTCCGCCTCAAGATCCTTCGCAGCCTCCAGGCCTTTGTGGCAGTGGCAGCTCGGGTCTTTGCCCATGGAGCAGCAACCCTGAGCTCTTAAAGCCACAGCTGAAGATGGCACCCAGGTCCCCTGGCTCAGTGATACTAAGACAACTCTATCAGCCAGACGCCTCCATGCTAACAATTAACCCATTAATTCTAATGGAGTTTGCTTATGTTGGAAAACTACCAACACTGACTAACTTATGATGCTGACTTATGACAAGGTTGAATATTTATTAGGTGGGAGGGAAATTTTGGGGTTATTTATTCTCATGACAACAGTTTGGGGTGGTGGATTATTTATTATATTTATATTGAATTATGTATGTTTATCAATAAAGATTTATTTATATGGATGGCTGAGTCTAATTTCTAGACTTGATTGGGAAAAAGAAGCAGAGTGGACAAACTAAGCCAGGGGACTACAGCATCCCTCCCTTCCTTCTACTTTACAGGACATCAGGGATGAATATTTCCTCTGACTGTGTATAGAGTAACAGGGTCTTTTTGGTCTTAGTCTCTGCATGGCTGAACAAGGTGAATGGCATTACAAGGGGATTATCAGGATGTGGTGCCCGTCTCTTGCTCTCTTACCCAGGGCCTTCTTCCTTATTTTCTTGGCTAAGAATGTGACCAAAGACAGGAGTCCCAGTCACTGGAGGGTCAGAAGTCAGAGTTATATTGAACAGTAAGGACATACTAAGAAGATGAAGGTAAATTCCCCAAGCTAATGGGATTCTTCTTTAAAGGACATCTGTGGTTCTCTTCAAAAGGGAATTTGGGGGCCTCCCTGGTGGCGCAATGGATTAAGCAATGCACTATGAAGCAAACCGCAGCTACTGTGGCACAAGTTCAATCCCTGCAGCCGGTTGGGGAGCTGACCCACATGGTGCAGCAGACCTCTCCTGCCTTGTCCGCTGCTCCCCTCAGCAGTGTGTTTCAGTCAAATCTGTTCTGTTCCACTCTGTCTCTGGTGGATCCTCTCATGCCCCCCTCACCTCTGGCCTGTACCCCAGTGCTTATGCATAAATAAATAAATCTTTAAAAAAAAAAGGGAGTTTGATGACCCATGGAACTAAACTGCCTTTGAAAGAGAAGGGGAAGAGACTAGTGATTATTTCCCTCCCCTTTCTCCATAGGCACAATGTTAAAAAGGCATGGGCTTTGGAGTCAGGCAGATCTCTGCTTTTTATCTAGGCTTGGTCTGATAGTGATAATGGACTAGTTATTTAATTACTCACCCTTTTTTCCAACTAATATATAGCTCACAGTCTTCCATAAATATACCTCCCTACCCTGGAGAGAATCTAAGCAGCAGGAAAGGCTGCTTTAAACAGGGAGGTAGGCAACATGATGAGAGGAGAATCCTGGGGTGGGGGATCACAGGCCATGATTTGATGATCATGTTCCTACATCACCTGCTGGTGTCCCCAAGGGCATTAACTTTGTGAGCAGATAAGTAAAAAAAATCCGGAGAGGAAACACTTCCAGGTCAGCAGAGAGTTTATTAGCCATTTCTGTACAGAAGAGACTCTTTCTGAACAGGACTGTTTCTATAACCAGGCAGAAAATTGCCATAGATGTGTATGTGCGTATAGTCCTCATTTTCATTTACATTTCAAGGTATACTAGAAGCACATTTCAGAGCAATGGTAGGTGTCCTGGGTTCCTTGGAAATGGCTAAGGTGGAGGTTGCCAGCGTCCCATAATAAACCTTCAAAGTACTGAGTTCAAAACTTGGTCTCTGTGCAGGTGCATGCCCAAGGACCAGAAACCCTTCTTTTAGGTAAATAATATATTGTACAAAACAAAGGGCAATGATATCTTAATAAGGAAATACTCTAAGGCTCAGGGCTCTCCTTTCTCTATAAAAATACCAAGTTCTATCCAATGCCATCATTTACGAAAGATATAGAAACAACAAAGGAAATACAGTTCTTAATCAGAAAGCAAATCTAAATTTCCAACAACCATATCACCCCTGTTCCCCGCAGTGTGTGTCTTCTAGGCACTGGTGAAGTGGAGAGTAGTTACTATACTAAGCTTCACAGGCATGTCAGAATGACAGGAGCATTTTAGGGAGAGGGATGGGTGTGGCTAGTTTGGGGCACAAGGAGGATTCTCATAAGAAAAGGAGGTTTATCTCCAATTTCTTTCACATGGTAGGAGCTTCACATGGTAAGCTGAGGCAAAAAGCTCTGTTACTCAGGAGAGATGACATTTAGGATTTGAGTCAATAGTGAGGGAAAGAAGAAAATAAAAAGGTTACCCTAGTCATAAGGAACCACAGGAAACTATCACATATCTCCATTTCTCACTGGGGGCCAGTGCTAGTGGTTCCTACTTAGCCTTACCAGAAGTCACTGTCCTGAGCATCTAAATACCTTCTGGCCTCGCCCCCAGAATTCCTGTGTCTCCCAGCAAGGCAGGCAGCCTCCAAGATCCATACATGTTTACTGCTTTATTGTTCCTCCTTCCTTACCCATATTGTTTTTACTTCTCTCTAAACTCCAGGATAATCCCCTTTTGTGGGATACATGCCTGATTTCTCATCCTTGGAGAGCAACCTCATGATGCAGGGCTAGAAGTAGCAAGACATATGGAGAAAATGTAGTTCTCAGTAGTCAGAAGGAATCAAGGGTCCATCGGTGTAGAAGTGGCTGGGATGGAAGGCGTAAGTCTCATCTGTGGTGTTCTGGCCAGTCAACAATGGGTCACCATTTGTCATGACGTTTTTGAAGACTGTGGAGTTCAGAGAGAGAAGTCAGGCCCTTATCTTAGGCAAGGAGTCCCCAAACCAGCAGGCAAAGTGAGGGAGGATGAGCAGAGGTCTGGGCAGAGCCTATGGGAGCACTTAGGCAGGAAGGGGAAGGTATGTGCATTTTTTAACAAAAGGAATCACAGAAAAGAGGCCCTTGGAGGTCCATTTTTTCTGTAATGGGTGAAGAGTGTTAGGAAAGGGAACGTGTCCTCTCTCCCCTGGGCCCATCTCATCACTTACTTTCCATTTCTTCAGTGTTCAAGTTTCTCAGATCGCAGGGCAAATCTGGCTCTGGCTCTGTAATTGGTGGTGATAAAGGTTCTAGAACAGACTCTGGCATCAGTTCTGCTCCCAGGTTTAGCTCCAGCATTTCTGGTGATTCCATGCAGAGTGTGGGTTCCAGTGTGAGGTTCAGTGTTGGGGTCAATAGTTGCTCTAAATCCAGGCCTTCCCCTGGCTCTGCTCCTGGTGCCAGCCCAAGATCCAGGTCTAACAACTCTGCTTCTGGTTGCAGCTTAAGCTCCAGTGGTTGTTGTAGCTCATCCACTTGTCTGGAAACCCCAAGATAGACAAAAGGGTAAGGGCTTGTTTCACAGGTAAAGTGGGGAATGGTAGAGCAAGCAGAGATTATCTAATCTGAGAAAACAATAGAGAACAGAGCTTAAGAGGATAGGTTTTATTTATTTTTTTTTAATTTTTTTTTAAAGATTTATTTATTTATGCATACAAGCACTGGGGTACAGGCCAGAGGTGTGGGGGTGGTGGTGAGAGGACTCACCACAGAGAGCGGGGAGCAGAACAGGCAGATCAATGGAAATACACTGCTGAGGGGAGCAGCGGGCACAGCAGGAGAGGTCTGCCACGCCATGTGGGTCCCCTCCCTGGCTGGCAGCAGGGATCGAACTCGTGCTCCAGTGGCTGTGGTCTGCCTCACAGTGCGTTGCTTAACCCACTGCGCCACCAGGGAGGCCCCGAGGATAGGTTTTAGAACCAGGCTTTCCAGAGTTTGAATTCTATCATTTATTAGCAAGTTGCCTAACCTCTTTTTTTTTTTTAAAGATTTATTTATTTATATATACGAGAGCTGGGGTGTAGGCCAGAAGTGTGGGAGAGTGAGAAGAGTCACCAGAGACAGAGTAGGGAGCAAAACAAGTGACTGAAATACAGTGCTAAGGGGAACAGTGGGCAAGACAGGAGAGGTCTGCTGTGCTGTGTGGGTCCCTTCCTTGCCGGGGATCGAACTTGTGCTGCAGTGGCTATGACAGCTTCCTAGCGCTAAGACTTAACCTCCTGCACCACCAGGGAGGCCCCAGCTTAACCATTTTGAGCCTCATATTCAGATCTATAAAATGATAGCAATAATACCTAATAATACTTGAGAGAGGGCAAGAGGGTTAAAAGCAGGGTTTTGGAATCTGATGATCTGGATCACTTATTAGCCATATACCTTCGGCATGCCACATATCTACTCTAAATCTGTTTCCTCAGCAAAAACAGGAATAATACCAGCACCTGCCTCAAGACTATTATGAAGATTCAATAAATGAAAAAACATAAAGTCTTGAGCCCGGGCCATGAATGTAATAAACTTTCATGAAATATGTTTATTACTACTTACTCAGATAAATTCTCATAAATGAGAAAAATGAGTTCAAAAAATAGTACCACATGTGGCATAAACAGATGCCCAATAGAAGCAATGATCAAACTATTGGGTTGTTGGAAAAGTCACAATGTCTTTTTTCTTTAAAAAACAGAAAAAATGAGTCATGACTTTTCTGACAACCTAATATTATCAGGAAACACCTGTGGAGACAATGTAAGGAGAGTAGCAAAGACACTAGAAGAAGAGTAGAATAGAAGACTCTGGAGGCTGGAGAATATCAGCCAGTAGGGTTCAGTAGGAGAGAAAGTTGGAGAGACTGGCATTGGGCAGGTGACAGTCACTACATCAGCCAAACAGGGTCATGGGAGTTGAGAGAAGAGTTTGTATCTCACCTGTTAGAGACCACAATGAGCCTATGTTTCAGGTACTTCCTCTGTTCCTGGAGATTAACTGTGGGGGACATACACAGCAGGTGGGAGGTCAACATACTGGACACATAGCCCATGGGGCCCTAGTGCAAATGGTCCTGACATTCATGTTTCCCTACTAACCAGCAGTGCTCCAGACACAATTTCTTTAATGTCTTTGACTATCTGTTTTCCCACGTTTGAAAGAAAGGAGTTAGTTCTGTAAATGCCTAAGAATCCCTGCAATCTGTCAGTGAAGTATGTCAATGATTCTCACCTTTATCCTGGTAGTAGCGACCAAAAGCTTCATCTCGGGGGGTTCGGGGGTAGAGGAAGCACAGTGGGTTCTCAGGTATATTCTCCTGAGTGAGCAGTTGGTAGTGGCGGATGATTTCGGTCAGTGGGAGTCTCTGCAGCACCTCCTTGGTGTAGGGTTGCACGGAGTAGATGAGCACCTTATCTGGGGAGTGGATGTAGGAACAGGCAGGTATGAGGGGAGAGGCTGGGCCTGGCACTTCCCTGCTCTGACTGAGGGATTCAGGAGAGCAAGTAAAGCCAAGGGCACAAAGGAGAGATGGTGGGGGTGGTGGGCTGAGCGCTGACCATCGTCCTGGTGTTCCACCCACGAGCAGGTGATGCCCCCCTCTGATGTTTCACTGAAGCGCAGCAGGAAGGTGCCAGAGATGGTCTTCTTCAGCAGCTTGCGCTCCTGATTCCGGCTCACAAATCCCATGATGCATCTGGAGCGCAGAAAGCAGGTGTGAATCTCTCCTGCCTCCCTTCCCTCACCCTACACCCTGTACAGGGAGAGAACACTAGCTTTTGGTTCTGGCTCTGCCACTTATAAACAGTTCCATCTTGACCAAGTCACTTCACTATACTAACATGATCTATGTCCCTGGTTAGAAGCAATGTGCGGGTTCAGAGAGGTCACACACAAAAAGCACCTTGTCACATTGTCAAAGGCAAAGTGCTATGCAAATGAGCAGGCAATGAGGTCAGACAGGCCTGGGTACAAATTCCAGCTCCACCCCTGGGATAAGTCCTTCAACTTTTCCAAGCCTTAGTTTCCTCATTTGAAATGAGGATGGCAACATCCACCACTCAGCATACTTGTAAGGATTCTATGGAGACTATATGAAGGCACACAGCAGGCTCTAGAGCACGTCAGGTGCTTAATAAATACTGACTATGGCCATTACGTCAACGGTGAGGGGGCGCGTTACTTTGCACCAGTTTTGGGTCTCTCCCCTTATTTGCCACACGAGGGCGCACAGTATCCATGCTCAAACCCAGAAAGGAAGCAGGGCCTGGGACCTGAGGAGAGAGGCAAGGGAGCTGCCCGAGGAAAGCCTCACCCATCATTCCAGAGATCCTTCAGGTGGTCGTGTACCAGCTCCAGAATTTTGTCTAGCCATGTCCAGAATGGCAGCTTACCAGGCGGGCTCTCTCGCTGAAGGGGGAATGGAAAGGTAAAGAATGATGGGGCAAGGGCTAGGATTTGGACAGGGCGCTAGATGGAGCTAATAAGATGCAGGGAGTTACCTTAATGAAGTCAGCCCAGCACAACAATGCATCCTCATTCTTACAGTTCTGCCCTGCTGGCAGACAGACAGTTCAGGTGATAGAAGGAGAAAAGGCCAGGGGTCCTGGGGCAGAAAGGACAGATGGCTGGGACTAAGGCTGGGAGAGGTTGAGATAAAAGGGGGTTGTACCAAACAGCTTTTCCTTCAGCATGTTCAGCTGCTCTGGGTTGAGACCTCGGCCGATGTAGGAGGAGAACTGCCAACTGAGAGCAGGGCCCAGCAAGCTCCAGGGAGCTTTGGGGGGGCTGGAGAAGAACTGCTGATTCTGCAGGAGTGGGAAGAGTACAGGGCAGATAGGAAATAGTGGTCTCACACCAAGTTTCCACACCCCTCCTCTATGCTTCTTTACCTGTTGGTCCCACATCCTACCTGGGGTTTTGAGCTGAGCAGATTAAACCAGAGAACTGAGGCCCAGGCAATTGAGAGTTGGTTCATGTTCGAAATAATCACTACCGGAAGGGTGTCTGTCTGGGGAGAAGACAAGAGTCACAGAGGAGGGATGTGCTATTTCTGGCTGCAGACATGTGAGAGGCTTCTGTTTAACATCTTAACGTCTTCTCTCAAATATACTTCATCTCTCCCTGCCTTCCATTTTCACTCACTTTCAGCTCCTGCTTCACACCTTGGTAGGTGTATTTGACTGTGAAGCTGATAATGTGCAGTTCCTCTGTCACATTCAGCAGTCCCTGGAACAGTCAAAGACACTGTGATCAGAGGACTCTTTGGCAAGACCCCCGTCCCTCAATCCTCTGTCCAGGCCTCACCTTATTGCTGCCCTTTCCCGGACCACTTGAACGTTGTTCCACCAGAGTCTGTGAAAGGGAGAAGTGAGACAATACCAGAGTAGGGACTCCAAGGTCTCTGAAATCCCTGTTTTGCCCTCAAGACTTCCCAAGGCGTGGAAACTCCTACCAGCCCCTCTCCCATTTGACTAGGAGCTTAAGGTGATAGCCCTTCTTACCAGGTGGCTGAAGTCCCAAATTAAGCCTTGACTCTGCCCCTTCTGGGGAGTCAAAGTTTTCTGGTTTGAGGTCAGAATGTTGAATTTTCGGAAGCTAAACCGGGAGGAAGAAGATATGGAAGACAGGAGCACAGTTATTCTAGAAACTTGGTAGGAACGAAGCAAAAGTCCACTTCATTTCAGACCTCTCTCTTCCCTCTGTCCATACCCCAACCAAATCAACCTCCTCTTTGTGCACCCATCAGGGCTGCTACTTGCGGTTGTCTAGTTCAGGCAGTGCACAAATATTTGCAGCATTCTTGTTGGACACCTACCCTTGTAGCTGAGGATTCCTGAAAAGAAATACAAACAAAAATCAATGGGAAAGCAAAACAGTAGAGAAGTTAGGAATGTGGTTTTTGGAATCAGAGAGATTTAGGTTCAAACCCAAATCTTCAGCTCACTAGAAACCTGACCTTGAACAAGAGATGTAATCTCTTCAAGCTTGTTCCCTCATTTGAATGATGCATTGACACCTAACTCAAGGGATTTCTATGACAATTACATGCATAATCAACAAGCTACATGTCACATAGTAAGTGTTCAGAAAAAAGGGAGGGGGGAATGAGCTATTATTTCTATGAGACAGGAATGGAAGGGTAAGAACACAGCCTAGGGTCTTGCAGTAGAGTGGGTGTTTCCCTCTGCCCCACTGGCATACATCCTGGTCACCCTTTCACCTGCTTCAACTTACCTATCAATGGAGACTTCTGTGGTCAGTGACTCATTGCTTTCCTGGAGTCTCACCAGCAGCCTAGGAGTAAAGGGTTTGGATGGGAGAAAGTAGTCAGTCTTAATCTGCTGAATAGACCCTATCTTTGAAAAAGATGAGGGAAGAGATTAGTAGAGGTAGGTGGATTGAGAGGAAAAAGAAAAGTCAAAAGGAGAAGATCTGTAAAGTTAAAAAGTAAACAGCACCAGGGTTAGGAAAAGGAAGCAGGAATGAGTTCTGAAATGCCAACCTTATTCGGACAGTGAACTTGTTTCCAGTCTTGAGGATGAGGGGGCGATGGAAAGTTTGGGGCATACAGGGCTGGGTTTCTACCACAAAGGCTCTGGAAAGATAAATGTGAAGAGAATATCTAGGTTAGCATCTATTAGAATGATTCCACTTAATTCCTTCCCTCAGTCTTCCCCTAAAGCCCCCTTCCTGGCTTTTAGACCTGTGGAGTAGATGCTGAAGCAACTCTGTGACCTGGGCCTGTTGCAGCTTTACCCCTTCACTTAGAAGGTCACCCTGATATCTAAGGTTGCCCAATTCCATTAGCTCCTTCAGCAGCTGCTGCAGGTGGAACAACAGCTTTCCTGCAGCTGTGAACCTGGGTGAGAGAGAAACAGTGAGTTTGCTAGAGTCCACAGTCTCCAAGAGGAGTGCCCCTTGATTTATATGGGAAGTCAAAAACTGGGACAAAAAAAAAGAATCCAGAAAATATATGAAAGATTATTCACTATTTTTCATAAATCCAAGAAAGGAAAACCAAAGCCATTTCACACGTAAAACTGGCAAAAGATTTATTAGCATAATAAAGTTAATTTTCATATGGCACTTGATATATACTATTTATTTGCTTAGCACATATCAATGCATTTAATTCATATAGAAACTCTATGAGGGAGATAGTAGTATTATCCCCATTTTACAGGTGATAAAACTGAATCACTTACAGGTTAAGTGACTTGTTTAAAGTCATTCAACCAGAAAGGGATGGAGTTATGTGCGATCCCAGGAATACCAGCTACATAATTCATATTTTTCAACGTCTATGCTTTACTATCTCTATAATAAAAAATAACAAAAGGCAATGTGGTAACCAGAAAATAATCATATACAATATACATAAGCAAAGAGATTGGGATAGCAGCTTGGAACTAATTTTTTAAAAGTCTCAAAGAATGTGCATCTATTTTGGAGTATTCCATTTTTAAGATGTTTCCAAAGAAGATAACTAGGCAAAGAAAATAACTAGGCAAAGTTCATAGCTTTGTTACTTGTAATTGAAAATTGAGAAACAGCTAGAAGTGGGTATATAAATTATGCCATATTCACATCATGGGATACTATGCAATTGTTAAATGTAATGATATAGGTTCATTTTAGAAAAATATCTAAAAATATTAATCTTTTTAAATGACAAGATAGTTCATACATAATATGAGATGACTGCTGTTTAAAATAAATGTAGGGCCTCCCTGGTGGCGCAGTGGGTTAAGCAACGCACTATGAAGCAAACCTCAGCCACTGCAGCACGAGTTCGATCCCTGCTGCCGGCCAGGGAGGGGACCCACAGGGCACTGCTGACCTCTCCTGCTGTGCCCGCTGCTCCCCTCAGCAGTGTACTTCTGTTGATCTGCCTTTTCTGCTCCCTGCTCTCTGTGGTGAATCCTCTCACCCCCCGCCATGCCTCTGGCCTGTACCCCAGTGCTTGTATGCATAAATAAATAAATCTTTAAAAATAAATAAATAAAATAAATGTATAGGGGCCTCCCTGGTGGCACAAGTGGTTAAATTGCAGCACTATGAAGCTATCCACAGCTACTGCGAGTTCGATCCCTGGCCAGGGAGCTGACCCACATGGCACAGCAGACCTCTCCTGTTTCACCTGCTGCTCCCCCTAGCAGTATATTTCAATCAGCTTGTTCTGCTCCCAACTCTGTCTCTCATGAATCCTCTCACCGCCCCCCACACCTCTGGCCTGTACCCCAGCTCTTATATGTATAAATAAATATATATTTAAAAAAACTTTAGGTGAAAGGAAAAAGTTTAAAAAATATAATACAATAAAATGAAATAGATGTATACCTATATAGCGGTACAGGGAAGATCTGAGAAAATGTATCCAAAAGCATTAATTGATCTTTTCCTGATCAGATCATGCAGATGGGTGGATTTTCTTTTCTTTTTTTCTTAAAGTGTTTGAATTTTTTCAGTTAGCATACATTACATTTGTAGTCAGAAAAAGCAATAAAACTCTTTTTATTAAAAACAATGAAACAAATGATCCACATAATACTACCACGAACAGTAAGAAAAGATATATATTTTAACCTAGGAATACTGCTTGTGGGAATTTATAGTTCAGAAATAATTTGGGATATAAATAAAGATATATCTATGAGAATGTACACGGAGCATTATTTATTCTTTTTATTTTTATTATTTTTTTTTCCATAGAGGTTTTTTTTTTCCCCCCAAAGATTTAATTATTTATTCATACAAGAACTAGGGTACAGGTCAGCGGTCTGGGGGTGAGAGGATTCACCAGAGACACAGTGGAGAACAGAACAGGCAGATCTACTGAAACACACTGCTGAGTGCAGCAGCAGGCAAGACAGGAGAGGTCTGCTGCGCCATGTGGGGCACCTCCCTGGCCAGAGGTGGGGACTGAAGTCTTGCCACAGAGGCTGTGGTTTGCTTCATAGTGCATTGCTTAACCAAGCCCCTGAGCACTATTTAAAACAGTAAGAAATCACTCAGTGATTTGCCAACTTCTTACAAGATGATGGATATATGTTTACAATGGCAATTTAAATACTGATGTATCCTAAACACTATGCAACCATTTTCAATTTACCTGAACAGTTGTGCGGGTGTGGGGGGTGGTGGTGTGTGTTGGGGGTGGTGATGAGAGGATTCATCAGAGAAGAGAGCAGAGCGGTGGATATGCTGAAATCACTGCTGAGGGGAGCAGTGGGTGAGGCAGGAGAGGTCTGCTGTGCCATGTGGGTCAGCTCCCTGGCCAGGGGTCTAACTAGTGCTGCAGTGGCTGTGGATAGCTCCATAGTGCTGAGATTTTAACCCTTGCGCCACAAGGGAGGCCCAGTTGTGATATGTTTTTAACAGTTTACATTATAATGATATTTCTCATGAGAAAATATTTTAAACAGTAGGTATTTTTCAGGTATGTTGAAAGACATACTACTTTTCTATGTCATAATTAATATAAAATCAAGCAATTACTGGAAAAAGTAGTAAGAAATCAAAAACTTAAATGTCCAAAAATAGGAGTTCTTTAATTACAGTATGTTACTACTCCATATAGGAAACTATGATGCAGCCAGGAACAGTAGCATGGGTAAATATAAAATATACCCCACAAGTATCAAATAATATAAATAGTATGATTTAATTTTGTTTAATAATACTAATAGTAGCTACATTTGGAAGTAAGATATCAGATGACTTTCTTTTTTTGGCATTATATCCCTTGCAGTTAAAAATGCAGAAAATACCTCTCTTGGGTGATTAAAAAGGAAGGAGAAATCTGTGTGTGGATTAATTCCACTACTTTCACCAAAGCAAAGAGGCAGAGTGAGCTCTGCGTGGCCTGGGTGGTAAGAATGAAGAGCAACATGTAGCTGTGGTTAGACAAGGAGCTGGGATCATTCTGGCAGAGGTTAAGGAAGGTGATACACTTGCCATATACAGGTCATTACAATTTAGAAAGCAAAGGGGCTAGGACTACAGATGGAGTGCGCATAGGGTGAGGGGGGTTGAAGTGCTTCTCACCACTGCTCCAGCTGTTCCAACACTTTGTCATTATCGTCTGGAGGGGCTCCAATGCAGGCTTTCTGCTGCTGGACTTTCCACTCCTCCAACTTGGGTAGAAGTAGCTCTATTAGGGTAGTTAATCGACCTAGCAGTGCTTTGGAAGTATCCATCACCTCCTAGGAAATACATCAAATGAGGACTTGAACACCTCTCATCTTCACCCTCCAAGATGGGATGGAGAGACAAAGAAGTTGAGACAAGGAGGCTCCCAGATGCCTCATTTCCCGGCTACCCACCCCTGTTTCCCACCTTTCTCTTTTTGTCCAATTCATTCACAGTTTGCTGCAGAAGCTCCTGCTGTTGGCTGTGACGGGGGTCTGAAGGAGAGGGTTTCTTCACTGATCATAAGAGCAGGCATGAGACAAGTATTCAGACTGAGGGTTCCTTCCCCCTTCATCTGACCCAGACCTCCACTACAGTCAGATGGGGGAATTTTAGAGGAAGGACAAACCAGCAAAGAGCAGGCATCTCTGGGCCCTTGGAAGAACTCTGAATGTTCATGCTCGAACCAGAAGCCCACCTAACCTCCTATGGTAGTTTTCCATGTATCTCCTCCAATACTCACGAGCTATCCCTCAGCCCCAGCCTCCGCGTGAACCCCATAACATACCCTGACACCTACAGCCTGAGAGGACAGCAGGACTATAGGCAGGGAGGTGGAATCAAAAGTGGTTAGTGGAGCTTTTCCCTCAGTTCTCTTCCACCCTTGGCTTCCTAGCAGATACCTGTCTTTTCTCAACAGTTAATGTGCTTCTCTACCTTGGGATTTAATTCTGAAGAGGAAGACATCCTGTTGGTCTTTCAGTTGACGGATGGATTTCGTCAGCGCCTACAAAGGGGACAAGACCCAGATGGTTTCTATGGAAGGAGGCAGCCTGAGCCCTGCCCATCCTATTCCTGCCACATTTACCAACCTCCATCTTAGTCTCTAATTCTGTGATCCGGGATTCAATTTCATGCTGCTGGCTCTCCACAGGTGTTCTGAGGGCTGGCTCTTTTTGCTCCTGAAATAAGAAGCTTTGAGCATATTTCAAATCTGATTTTCTCCCTGAAATCCAGACTTGAAAATTATACCACAGGATGTGGTAGGAGCTTGTTCTAAGATAAATTCCCCAAATCCTTTCCAAGGTCCCTGCTACTCCAGCAAAATCACAATCAAATTGTTCTCACCAACTGAGCCCTCCGTGCTTTGATTAAAATTGCTTTTTCTTCACGAAGGAGATTAAACATCATCCCAGCCAGTTCTGTAGGGTTTGGGGAAAAGATCTGCAATAAAGAAAGAATTGCTCAAATTCAACTGTCTTCAATGAACTATTGTCTCAGACACTACCTTCGAGGGACCCCAGAATCTCCCTCTCCTTCAGGGTTCCTTGTTTTCCTTTTCATCATTGGCCCTCCAAACCCTAGCCTCATCCCAACAAGGTCATGGAGATGTTGCCCTTGCCTTTGCAGTGATCCCTCTCTGTCCCTCTTTCCTCAGATCTTCCTCCATCCCTTTGCACCTCCAAGTCCTGTTCCATATGCTAAACCATACCCCTCTACAGTCAGCTCCTGTTCCTACTTTGTTATTCCTGGTTCTTCCAAGTACCTGAATATCCCGAGAGAATTTTCGCAAGTTGTGCTGTAGCAACAAGTTCTCCGGATCTAAGTTGTAGGGGTTATAGTCATAGTTCAGTTCACCCAAAAAGTGGAAGAAGAGCATGTGAGCTTTAGAATGATCATTGTGCAGTGCAGCTTCCTGCCTGGGGACCAGGAATGATACAGATTAGTATCTCTGCAGGTTGCTGCTGTCTTGAGGCCTTCAAGGCCTCCCTTCTGAGTCTTCAGGAGACTCAGAAGGAAGAAACCACTTTCCGTATCCTCTCAACTTCTGAAAGACCCACCAGTTCTGATCTTCAATCCAAGCAGCTAAGTGTTGTCGAACATCCACTGGCAGGAGGCTTTCTGAGTAGAGACTGTGCAGCTGTTCCTGAAATGGGCTTTCAAGGTTCTGAAGCATTTCCCACTGCGCCATTTGGCATCTGAGTCTGAAGGATGCAGGATGATTCTGTTGGAAATTATACTGCATTAAATTATCCACAGTCTCATAATTGTTTATTATTATGAATTTTTTTCTAATTACACAGGTAAAAAATTCAAGTCTATAATGACCTTTCTTCCAATCTTGTTCCCTTCCCCTTCTCTGTAGAAGTATTCAACATTATCAGTTTGGTGCTTATTCTTCTGGGACAACTAATTTTTTTTTTTTTTTGCATAGAAGAACTGGGGCGGGGCTTCCCTGGTAGTACAAGGGGTTAAGTCTCAGTGCTATCAAGCTATCCCCAGCCACTGCAGCAGGAGTTGGATCCCCAGCCAGGCAGGTGACCCACATGGCGCAACAGACCTCTCTTGTTGCACCTGCTGCTCCCCTCAGCAGTGTATTTCAGCTGATCCACCTGTTCTGCTCCCTACTCTGTCTCTGGTGAGTCCTCTCACCACCACCCCACCCCCATAGCTCTGGCTTAAACCCCAGCTCTTGAAAGCAGAAATAACACAAATCTTAAAAAAAAAAAAAAAAAGAACTGGGGTATAGGACAGAGGTATGGGGGCAGGGTGAGAGGATTCAGAGTAGGGAGCATAACAGGAAGATTTATTGAAATACACTGACTGCTAAGGGGAGCAGCAGGAGATGTCTGCCATGCCATGTGGGTTAGCTCCTGGCTGGGGACTGAACTCAGGCCACAGGGGTGATAGTACTGAAACTTAACCCCTAGGCCACCAGGCAGGCCCTGGGAGAACTATTTAAGAGCTCCAACTATGCACACTAGTTCCAGTGGTAATTTTCAAATATATACCAAAGTAGAGTGAATAATATACAGATCATCCTTGTTCCATCATCCACTTTCAACAAGCATTATTGGTATTTTTACTATATTTTACCTATTTCCCCCAATGAATTTATTTTAAATTTGTTTGTTTTTGTACTCCCTTATGATTTATGCTGGAGCATTTAAATGTCAGTTTTGGTTATATGTGTTTATATCAGCAAATCCTTGCTGGCCTCAAAGCTTTAACAGGAACTGAAACCTCCTTGGAGATAAGATATATCCTATAAACCATCTCCATGTAGGAAGGAGAAGTTCTATCTGTTTAAAGACTGAAAAAGACTGAACAAGGAGTCATTGAATCCTTAAAATCATGACACTTTACATGACCTCAGTCAAACCCTGATTTTTCATGTTTATTATCAATTTCATGAGACAATCAGAAATTTTACTGAAGAATGTTTTTCCTAGACATTTCTCTAAAGAGGAAATGCAAATTTCCTCTTAAAATGAAAAAATGCCTGACACCTTTTGTAATCAGAGAAATGCAAATGAAAACTACTATGAGACACCAACGCACACCAGTGAGAATAGCACATATCAAAAAAATTAGCAACAACAAATGTTGGCGAGGATGTGGAGAAAAAGGAACTCTACTACACTGCTGGTGGGAATGCAAACTGGTCCAACCACTATGAAAAGCAGTGTGGTGGTTCCTCAAACTACTAAAAATGGAACTCCCATATGATCCAGCAATCCCACTCCTACGGATACCCAAAGAACACAAAAACACAATTCAAAAGAAAACCTGCACACTTATGTTTATTGCCTCACTATTTACAATATATAAGACCTGAAACAGGCCGTCCCTGGTGGCGCAGTGGGTTAAGCAACGCACTATGAAGCAAAACGCAGCCACTGCAGCATGAGTTTGATCCCTGCTGCCAGCCAGGGAGGTGACCCACATGGCGCAGGCAGACCGCTCCTGCCTGGCCCGCTGCTCCCCTCAGCAGTGTGCTTCAGTCCATCTGCCTGTTCTGTCCCCTGCTCTGTCTGGTGGATTCTCTCACCTCCTCACACCTCTGGCCTGTACTCCAGTGCTTGTATGCATAAATAAATAAATCTTTAAAAAAAAGACCTGGAAACAACCATTAGCCCAAAAATAGATGATTGGATCAAGAAGATGTGGTACATATACAAGATGGAATACTATTCAGCAATCAAAAAAGATAAACTAGAGTCATTTGTAGAAACATGGATGGAATTAGAAGGGATTATGCTCAACAAAATAAGTCAGAGGCAAAAGAAAAATACTGGATGGTTTCACTTCTAGGAAGAATATAAGGGAACCAAATAAGAGGGATCAAGGAAAAGAATAATAACAATAATAAAAAAAAATCCCACAACACAACAAAAACAATAAGACAAGGATAAATCAGAAACATTTTGTGTGTGGGGGGGGCTTGGGGAAGGACTGGGATGAGGGCAGAAAGAGCACAGGGACTGAGGTGGTGGTGCACTGATGAAATAGTGGTGGGAAATGGGGACCACAATTGATGTCAAATATATAAAAAAAAAAAAAAAAAAGAATGCTTTTCCTGTCGCCAAACTGACTGGGCGTAGCATCTTTCTCCCCATGATTCCCAGCCCACTGTCATGTAATGTCTGTTTAGGAAATTAAAATTTATTTTTTTGGGCCTCCCTGGTGGCACAGTGGGTTAAGCAATGAAGCAAACTGCAGCCACTGTAGCATGAGTTCGATCCCTGCCCCTGGCCGGGGAGGGGCCAGGTGTGGCAGGCCTCTCCTGCCTCAGCTGCTGCTCCCCTCAGCAGCGTGTTTCAGTCAGTCTGCCTGTTCTGCTCCCCACTCTGTCTCTGGTGAATCCTCTCACCTCCCTGGACTCTGGCCTGTATCCCAGCTCTTGAATGCATAAATAAATAAAATCTTTAATAAAAAAAATTATTTTTTGCAGCCTGAGCCCATCAGAACATAATTAAAAGCCACATGTGAAATCTAAAAAGGCCACATGATTTCATTACAAATCAAAGAAAAATGTTTGGGGTGGGAGAGATTTTCACCAGTATGAATAATCATGAGATGCTCTTCATCTGGGAGGAGGGACAAAGGGAAGGATCAGAAAAGGAGCTTCATTTTAACCCTTTTAGTAGTGCCTGACTTATTAAACGACGTACTTGTGGTTTTTTTTAAAATATATTAAGAATTCTCAAGGAGTAAGTAATCAGTTGGTATTAAAAAATCAAGTGTCAAGCAAATTCTAAGGTACCAGTGAAACGAACAATAATGTGGTCTCCCCAAATTAATGCAAACACTGCGGTTAAGGACTGTAACATAAGTTTTTCTCACTCTCTTTGGCACATGATTCGGGTTCAACAGGCTTTTCTGAAATGAACTGAATTTTATACGTGACCTTAGGCAAATAGTTTCACCTTTCTGTATCTTACACTTAAACCGATAAGGATGAGGAATCGCGTCTGCGTTTGGACATTGTTTTTTGGTGAAGATCAAAAAGAAGGCAGACCAGGTGAAGAGTTAGCTAAGACAGCGAGTCAGTGGGATAACGCCAGGTTGTAGGTGTGCGAGGCTGCAGGGAATTTTTGGAGAAAGGAGGGACGGGGAGGTGGCAGGAGTGGGGCTCTCCGGGATGCAGTAGGACAACAGCTCCTTTTCAACTTGGAATTGAGGGTGACCCCCCGAAGCGTATTTCCCCGGCCCACCGCCCATCCCAGGGAGGAACTCACACCCCTCCCCCGACTCCTGTGCACCCTCCCAAGTCCCGTACCTGCGTAAGTTTTCAGTCTCGCTCCTCCCGGTGGCTGTGGTCGAGGATTCGGTCCCCACAGGGAGCTGGCCAACCCGGCCTCCTGCTCCTCCCTCGGCTTCTGCCCACCTCTCGGATCCTCCCCTTGCAGCGGTAATGAGTGGGCCGCCGAAACTCGGTGACGGTCACTTTCAGCCTTACACTTGGTCCTAGGCCGCCGTTCCGTCCAGCCCTGGCCCAGGCTGTGAGCTCATAGGCGCGGTCGCAACTCCTCCCATTCTTCGAGGCGGGACCAGCGGAGGCAAAACTCGCATTTCCAGCTCCAGCGATTGGTGGGAGAGCTCAAGCAAGCCCCACCCCATACCCGTGGAGGGAGGAGTCCGGTTAGTGAGCTAGCCCAGCCCTTGAAACAGCTGATTTCCGAGAAACCGCAGCGCAGAAGCAGAACTGAGACTGACTCCGAACCCCCGAGGCGCTGAGGGCTCCCAAAGAAGAGGTGGGACCGGAATTTCGACATTTTTGGGATAGGAAGGGGAGGGCTGAAGTAGTAATAATAATAATACCCAAAACACTATTGGTGATTTTGTACTGGGCACCTAATTTAGGTTCATTGCTATGTTTTCAATTTCCACAGAATTCTCAGGTGAAAAATGATTATCCCCGCTTTAGAGATTTAAAATACTGGGCTACCCTGGTGGCGCAAGGTATTGGGCACCGCACTGTGGAGCGTCTGCCGCCACTGCAGCGTGGGTTCGATTCCTGGTCGGGGAGGGAACCCATTATGGCGCAGCAGACCTCTCCTGCCTCGCCCGCTGCTCCCCTCAGCAGTGTATTTCAGTCCATCTGCCTGTTCTGTTCCCCGCTCTGTCTCCGGTGAATTCTCTCACACACACCCCCACCTCTGGCCTGTACCCCAGCTCTTGAATGCATAAATAAATAAAATCTTTAAAAAAAAAGAAAAAGAAATTTAAAATACTAACCTTAGAGAAAACTTAAAGTTATTGGTCGGCGATTGCTGAAGCACTGACAAGTGGAGTCTGGACTCAAAACCAAATCCTCTGGCTCCAAATCTCAAACTGTAAAATTCTTCCGCAATAATAAATCAGAATTTGGATTTGGAGCACACACAAGCAACTTGTCAAAATATTAGATTTATTCATTCAGTGTTTATTACCTTCGCTTATATCCTAAAACAACCATCCCCATGATCCGAGCTCCCCTCGGAGCTCTTGAATGCTCGGAGGACAAACTCCCTAGCTAGAAGCTGAATTTACTAATTCTGACACCAACCAGGACATATAGTTATTTCTTCCACATCACTTCCACGTGTGAGGTGCCTCCCAAGCCCTCCTGGCTGGTCTCTGGCCCAGGGGTGTTTGTCTCCTTCTCACTGTAATACTGGATCAACCTCTGAACCCCAACCTTCACAGCAGGTTTAAGAGCAGCACTGATCCATAACCCCATAGGCCCTCCTGACACCCCAGCCATGCTCATCAGAAAGTCATAACCCAGATCTAAGACCCCATCTTGGCCTCGTTCCTTGGCCTTATCTGTGCAGTTCTGAGAAGCATAATACAAGGCTGTGCCCAGGTTGTAGTAGGTTCCCACTCCTGGTACCATCCGGACTATGTTGTAGACACTCTGCTCCTGCTCCTGCTCGCAGTTATTGATGGAGAGGGAGCGCCGGGCCCTCTCTGGACCTGCCTGTTCCCTGGCCACCAATTGCAGAGCAGAGGCCAGGGCATCTGCTGACACTCCCCTCCTAGTGCTTTTTCCTTTCTGAAGCTCTTGAAGATGTTGGGTGAGGATCTGTGTAGCTTTTACACCCCCCTGATGGTAGAGCTGCTGCTGTAGTGCCCGGGCTTCATCCTCGCAGCCAGTTTCCTTCAGGGCTATCAACAGTGGCAGGCCTACCAGGAACTTGTGTAGAGGGGCCATGTGGGGGAAGCCAGACAGGGACTTTGGGAGCAAGCTCTGGCAGGACAGGGGGTCTGAGGAAGTTGGCCAGGATCCCAAGGATGATGGAAGATGGATCAGGACATTTGTCTGGTTTCCATATGAAATGGTATCCACAGGGAGCAGCAGGAGACAGCAAAGTAGCAGCTCAACTGATATCACAATGTGTCTGAGACTGCACATATCTGGCACAGGGTATGCTGGAGAGGGGAGAAACCAGAAACATAAAAACTTTCCCTTAAGGGCTGTGGTCTAAAAGGAACCCAGAATTCAGGCACACCTTGGCCATCACCTCCAAGCATTTGTTCTTTGCAAATAAAGGCTCAAACAAGAAATCCCACACAATTGTTCCCACCTGGCCTTCGCCCTCTACAAGGCACCAGGGATTTCCTCCACTTTATTTCCACCCACATTTAGGGGCCCCAATTACCACACAGTCCGGTTACTAAGATGTGAGATGCCTTGATAGGTTTGGTTGCTCCTCAGTCCTGCTCTGTCCAGTTCACTGTTCCACAAAACAGGAGAAATTAACTTTCCCCACTGACAAGTAAGAGCTGTAATCTCTGCAAATATTTGTCCGTTTAACCCTTGTCCTCCTTTTACATACTTGACCTCAATCCCTAAGACCCATTCTCTGGCATTTCCTATGTCCTGGCTACCTTTCCACTGTAACTCCTGTAATGGGAGCCAGGAGACCCAGAATCAGGAGACACAAGATGTCTACGATTCTTTCTTATTTTATTTTTCCAGCTAAAAATTAAATTGGCGGAGACTTTCTGGTGGCACAAGGGTTAAAGTCAGTGCTGTCAAGCTGCTGGCAGCCACCGCAGCATGAGTTTGATCTCTGGCCAGGGAGGTGAACCACATGGTGCAGCAGACCCCTCTTGTTTCACCTGCTGCTCCCCTCAGCAATGTATTTCAGTAGATCCACCTGTTCTGCTCCCCATTCTGTCTCTAGTGAATCCTCTCATCCCATTGCACCTCTGGCCTGTACCCTAGCTCTTATATGCATAGATT
This sequence comes from Galemys pyrenaicus, assembly GCA_019455555.1. Lineage (NCBI taxonomy): Eukaryota > Metazoa > Chordata > Mammalia > Eulipotyphla > Talpidae > Galemys > Galemys pyrenaicus. The sequence goes on from JAGFMF010011883.1 coordinate 360,708, forward strand.
TTTTTAAAAATTGGCAAATTATAGCATCCAGTGGGGATTTAGTTCAGGGTAAATGAAAGAGAAGAAAGTTAAAATACTTCTCCTGCTTAGTACAAATTACATGAACAGTTTTTTTGACTGAGGGAAAAGGAATAATAGGAGCTGGGTGTTTCTAAGTGGAGCAGGGCAAGGCTAAAAGCAGTAATGTGTATCTTAGCACTGTGATGAAATAAAGAGGATACATCTGTCATAATACTACTTTTTAAAAAAAAGATTTATTTATTTATGCATACAAGAGCTGAGGTGCAGGCCAGAGGCACAGGGGGTGAGAGGATCACCAGAGACAGAGCAGGGAACAGAACAGGCAGATGGACTGAAATACACTGCTGAGGGGAGAAGCAAAACAGAAGAGGTCAGCTGTGCCATATGTGAGTTAGCTCCCTGGTCAGGGATCAAACTCAGGCCATAGAGATGATAGTGCTGAGATTTAGCCCCTAGGCCACCAGGGAAGCCCCTAAATAACTGTTTGTTTGCCCCTTTCTCTCTCTCTCTTTTTTTTTAAAGATTTATTTATTTATGCATACAAGAGCTGGGGTACAGGCCAGAGTCCAGGGAGGTGAGAGGATTCACCAGAGACAGAGTGGGGAGCAGAACAGGCAGACTGACTGAAACACACTGCTGAGGGGAGCAGTGGGCGTGGCAGGAGAAGTTTGCTCCGCCATGTGGGTCCCCTCCCTGGCCAGCAGCAGGGATCAAACTCGTGCTACAGTGGCTGCAGTTTCCTTCATAGTGCATTGCTTAACCCACTGTGCCACCAGGGAGGCCCTCCCTTTTTCTCTTTTATTCCAGCCAGAATCACGAGACAGCCAGAAAGCTGATAGCTTCCAGGAACAGTGAAGGACATAGCATTTGCAAATATTTATGCATCTCTTTCTGGTCTAGACTTTGTTCTCCTCACCTTTGCTCCATACTGACAAACAGGCTCTTCCCCTCATTGGCCCTGCTAGCCCTACCTAATATCCCTGCTATCCTAAGTTTTACCCTAGACCTATACACAAGGAGAGGAAAAGTTTCTTTTGTATCTTCTGAAGTATATAAGGGATAAGGCAGAAAGTCTGATGAGCTCTGGTAAGGGATCCCAAAATGGTTCTTCTATTAAAAGGATACATTGGGTGAAATTTCAGGGAAACTGGACATATTCATAAATCAAACCAAATCATTGTAATTTTAGTACTCACTTTTCTAATTCCAATGTAAAACACAAATAAAACATGTTCATCAGCTGGGCAGTAACTATTTCCATATCTAACTAAAACTCTAGAAATCAGACTTCATCTGGGGTCTAGGGGTAACTCTAGTCTAGAAATTAGGAGAAGAAATTCCTACATATCATTAAGACAAAAAGTTTCTTTGGTGCTGCCACTCATCTCTGTGGTGATGCCACAGTCAAAGGGAACAGGTCGAAGGGAGGGGTCCAAAATCCTTTTATTTCTTTTGTGTCTCTCAGCTCTGGATTCTGTCTTGCAAACAGTGGGAAACCATCAAATAATCTGAACAGGGAGTGATGAAATCAAAACTATATTTTAGAAAGATAATTTAGGGGCCTCCCTGGTGGCACAGTGGGTTAAGCAGCGCACTGTGAGGCAAACCGCAGCCACTGCAGCATGAGTTTGATCCGTGCTGCCGGCCAGGGAGGGGACCCACATGGCGCAGCAGACCTCTCCTGCTGTGCCCGCTGCTCCCCTCAGCAGTGTACTTCTGTTGATCTGCCTGTTCTGCTCCCCGCTCTGTCTGTGGTGAATCCTCTCACCCCCCACACCTCTGGCCTGTACCCCAGTGCTTGTATGCATAAATAAATAAATCTTAAAAAAAAAAAGAAAGATAATTTAGGAAGCTGTATGAAAGATAGATTTAGGGGAAGGGGAGATTGGGAAGAGGCAGATTAGCTGCTGGACAGACATGTCCAGAGATGAGAGGAAACTGCAGTGAGGCAGGGATGCACTTCAAGGTAGAAATCAACAAGTGGTAGTGTTTGGTTTTGTTTCTATAGCTCCTTCATTCAGTAGCTGCAAGCAACGGAAATAGCTTTGCTGTATTTATGACCTGGATGGTGAAATTCTAAGGAGAGGAAATTGATGAATATTCTGGAACTCCAAACCATGCTGCAAGAGTTCTTGGGACTGAATGAAGCGAAAAAGAATCCAGGAAGAGTATGAAAGATTATTCAACATCATTCTTATTAAAACCATTTCCAAATGTGAAATTACTACTACTACTACTACTACTACTACTACTACTACTACTACTACTACTACCACCACTAAATAGCGGACACTGGCCCTTTCTCATCAGGATTATTTAGGCTCTGAGTCTTTCCCTACCCCTGAGAACACCAAACCTATCCCAGTGCTTCTTCCAGACACTTTCCCCTTCCTTTGTTTTTTCTATACCAAAATCCCACATTTACCTTTTGTTTTAAATACTCTTACTGAAGTGGGCCTCCCTGGTGGCACAGTGGGTTGAGCACCACAATGTGACGCATTTGCCACACAGCAGCGTGAGTTTGATCCCTGGCCAGGGAGGGAACCCACATGGCAAGGCAGACCTCACCTGCTGCTCCCCTCAGCAGTGTGTTTAGGTCAATCTGCCTGTTCTGCTCCCCATTCTATCTTTGGTGAATCGTCTCACCTCCTGCACCTCTGGCCTGTACCCCTGCTCTTGTATGCATAAATAAAAAAAATTTTAAAAATACTCTTACTGAGGTGATTTACTGCACATATTTAAAATACATAACTTGAGGAATGTTCACATATGTCTACACCCATGAAACCAAGATGATGATCAAACATTTCCACCACTTGCCCTGTGGTAAATCCTCTCTTCACACTCCCTTTCTTCAATTCATTCACAGGCAGCCATTATTTGGCTTTCTGTCACTATAGACTAATTGCATCTTCTAGAATCTTTTGAAAGTGGAATGAATTATGCAGCAACTGCTCTTTTTTGTCTGACTTCTTCCACTCAGCATAATCATTTTCAAATTCACCTAGGTAGTTGTGCTTCATTCATTTCTTTTCATTGCTCAGTATTTGGCCATTATATGAACGTATCACCATTTATCCACTTACATGTTCATGGGCCTTTAGATTTTCAAGGTTTTTTAGATTTTTTTTTTTAAAGATTTATTTATTTATGCATACAAGAGCTGGGGTACAGGCCAGAGTCCAGGGAGGTGAGAGGATTCACCAGGGACAGAGTGGGAGCAGAACAGGCAGACTGACTGAAACACACTGCTGAGGGGAGCAGCGGGCGAGGCAGGAGACATCTGCCTGCGCCATGTGGGTCCCCTCCCTGGCTGGCAGTAGGGATCGAACTCGTGCTACAATGGCTGCGGTTTGCTTCATAGTTCGTTGCTTAACCCACTGCGCCACCAGAGAGGCGCGTTTTTTTAGATTTTTTTTATTAATTAATTTTTTTTCTTCTGTCATTGTAGTCCCCATAGTTCTCCCATGTTTCCAGTTTCTGAGTATCACAAATAAAGTTGCTATGAACATTTGTGTACATGTCTTTGTGTGAATACACGCTTTCATTTTTTGTGGGTAAATTACCTAGAGGTGAAATATGTTGATCACATGGTGTATGTTTTACTTTTTAAGAAACTGTTTTTCAAAGTAGTGTACCATTTTACATTCCCATGAGTAGCCTATGAGAATGCTAATTCTACATCCTCACCCACATTTGATACTGTTGCTCTTTTTAGCTTTAGCTGATTTAGTGCTTATTATTAAATGCTAATGAACTGATTATTTCATTATTTATTTATTTGTTGTGGGGGAAGGACATATTTATTTTTCTTTAATGTTTTGAACACAACCACCATACTTTTTCAGGTGTAGGGTGGCAGGTATTTAAAATATCGCCTCAGGCTACAAATAATAGTCTCACCTATGAGACCCAGGCTAGCTGACCTGCTCTCCCCACAGGTTCAGGCTCCATCTATTTTATATTGGGAGCATTAGACTCAAGCAAGTAATCATTGCTCTGCACTCCTGTTCTTACAGTTCTGTAAAAGTGCACCCTCTATTCTGGACGCCAATTCTATAACCACTTATCCTATGCAGTGCCAGGTCTCCATGGCCCTGGATATGGGTATGTACGCCTGAATCAGCAGCTGTAGGGGGCCCATACAGCAGCCACTCCTCTCTCTCATTAAATTGAACTGTGTGGTATCACTTCAAACAGTTCAATTAAAGTTTTCCCTATCCATTTTCCATGGACCATTGCTCCTGGAGAATGCTGTCGTTAATCTATTTATCTTTCAGGAGTTACTGACTTTGCTTAATTTTAACTTAGTTGTAAATATATGGAGGAAGTCAGCCGGTGTTCATGCTGCTGCTCTATTGCCAGACTTCTGTTTTCATTAAAAATTTTTTTTCTTGGGCTTCCCTGGTGGCACCAGGGGTTGTCTCAACCCTATCAAGCTATCCTCAACCTCTGCCACACAAGTTATGTATTGTGACATGTGCAGCAAACCTCACCTACTGCTCCCCTCAGCATTGTATTTCAGTCAATTCGCCTGCTCTGCTAGGTTCTGTTTCCCACTTTGTCTCTGGTGAATCCTTTCACCCCCCACACCTCTGGCCTATACCCCAGCTCTTGTGTGCATAAATAAATAAATCTTTAAAACAAAAAAATCCCATAACTTTTATTGTTTGTTTTTCAGTCACTCTCCCATTTACTTATGGTAATCAATTAACATGTTAGTTGATTAATTTTTGATGGAATTTTTAAAGAAAATTGTTGACTTGGGCCTCCCTGGTGGCGCAGTGGGTTAAGCAACGCACTATGAAGCAAACCGCAACCACTGCAGCACGAGTTCGATCCCTGCTGCCGGCCAGGGAGG
>JAGFMF010011883.1:369154-400769 GCA_019455555.1 Galemys pyrenaicus
TTCTGCTCCCCGCTCTGTCTGTGGTGAATCCTCTCACCCCCCCACACCTCTGGCCTGTACCCCAGTGCTTGTGTGCATAAATAAATAAATCTTTAAAAAAAAAAAAAGAGAGAGAACACACACACACACACACACATACACACAAAGAACCAGCAACAAGGGAGATCAGATAACTGTGCTTCTGGTATAAAAGCAATTTTTATTTTTTAAAAAGATTTATTTTTATTTATTTATGCATACAAGAACTGGTATAGGTCAGAGGTGCGGGGGTGAGAGGATTCACCAGAGACAGAGTGAGGAACAGAACAGGTGTATCTACTGAGATACACCACTGAGGGGAGCAGCGGGCGAGACAGGAGGGGTCTGCTGTGCCAAGTGCGTCAGCTCCCTGGCTGGGCATCAAACTCAGGCCTCAATGGCTGCATTTTGATAGTGCTGAGAATTAACCCCTTCGCCACCAGGGAGGCTATAAAGGCAACTTTTTATTTCTCTTTTCAGTTTAAAAATTAACATAACCAAGCCACAGGATCCTATAGCGGAGTTAAAATATAAAAGGTAAATGAATATGGAAAGATTACAATACCCTTCACATCTAGTACATAATAAACTCACACTATTTGATAACTGAAAGAAAGAGAAATTGATTGGAAGGAGAAATAGACACTAGCACCTTTGAAAAGAGGGGCAAAGTTAAATCCAGGTACATGTCTTTTGCACCAGGATCAAAAGAATAGCAAATATCTACTCTGAGCTATCCCCGGCTATCTCTTGTGCCCAGCCCTGATGCACAGTCCTCTCACAGACACTGAGAAAGGAAATATGAAGCTAGGAGTTTCTCTCTATCCAAAATACATTTCCCAATGTTTCCATAAGCTTCTCACTATAATACGAACCAAAATGGTTACAGAACGTTCGAGAAAGTACATCTGATCTTCTAAAGGCAGTGAAACATTCTGAATTTCAGGGCTTTCTATTAGCCTTTCGCATTGCTCTTGCAAAGACACCCAAGACTCTTCTGTGCACTGCTGGGTAACATTTATGGCAGAATTCTTGAACTCTGTTAACAGCTCACTGGAAGGCAGCTTGTCAACAAATTCAATCATCAGCTTTGCTGTCTCATACAGTACCATACCACGATCAGACTGGCAAGCTTCAGGAAGGGTAACTGAGCGCTGGACCCGCCTAAACTCCTTGATCGATATGCCCAGGTCCTTTGGCATGACCTTAGTGTTGCCATCCCCTTCCTCCTTACTGTGCTTTTTAATCTCACGAATAAGGGTTTCAGCAGTGTCCTTTTCTCCCATCCTAATAAGCTGAAGTCGCAGAGTGTGAGCTTCAGTTGAGCAGCCAACCTCCTCCAGGGCTAGTTCCAGAGCTAACCTAGATATGTACTCAGGCAGAGGGGCGAGAGAGGGGGCCGTGTGCAAGAGATACTGGCAGGTCTTGGGATCTGGGAGACGTATCTGGTCAGAGAGCATGTTTGGAGGATGATCAGTTTCTGTGAAAGATGGCTGGGAGTCCAGGGATCCTTTTTGGACATTTCTTGGAAAGGCTGTCACTGGGGACAGCAAGGTATAACAAAAAAGCAGCACAATCTGGATCATGGTGGTTTGGCAGGAACAGCCCTGTTGGAAAAAATCGGTGCTCAGACTGGGAAGTGGGGAAAAGGCTTGGGACAAACACACAGCAAAAGCTCTCAGAACTAATAAGTGTCATAGCCCTTGGAAATGTCAATTATTCTGGTCACAGCTTTATGACCCCCCCCCCCCCTTTCAGGCTGTGGATAGTCCTTACCTGTTTCAGAAACAAGCTAGAGGAATGAAATGGTCCAAACAGGTCCTTTGCTGGATGCTTCCAAAATCTAAATGACTGCTTTATACATTTCACCTTCTCTTTATCCTAGTCACTGTTTGTTTGTCTTATGAAAACAGTGAACAACCTAAGATTCACAAATATTTATTCAATTCTTCATAGCTCAGACTTTGTCCTCCTCACCTTTGGTTCATGCTGACACAAAGGCCTTCTCCCTTTATGACCAATGTCTTTTCTGCCTCAGCTACTGTCACTTTAAGGATTTCCCCAGACCTAAACCTAGATCAACAAAAATTGCCCTTTTTTTTTGGGAAGCAGGGACATAAAGGCAGGGATGCTAATGACTTCTGGGTAGAAATCCCAAAATAGTTTTATTCAATAGACTTATCAGGTAAAAAGTGGGAAAGTAGAACCCATGTGCAAATCAGACCAAACCATAGAAATTTCTGGTTTTACCTTATTAATCCTAATGCAGTACAATTAAACACATTCATTATTGTGATGGTACTTCTTTCTATTTTTTTTAAAGATTTATTTATGCATACAAGAGCTGGGGTGAAGGCCAGAGGTAGGGGGGGGTGAGAGGATTCACCAGAGACAGAGTGGGGAGCAGAACGAGCAGATCTACTGAAATACACTGCTGAGGGGAGCAGCGGGTGAGACAGGAGAAGTCTGCTGCACATGTGGGTCACCTCCTTGGTCTGTTACAGAACTTGGAACTCACCCTGCAATGACTGCAGATAGCTTCATAGTGCTGCTACTTATCCCCTTGTACCACCAAGGAGGCCCCAATGGTACTTCTTTCCAAGCCTATATGAAAACCACAGGAATTGGGCTTCATTTTTCATGGAAGAGTCTAGATGAGAAGTTGCAGTCTGGAAAATAGGAAAAGATAGCACATGTCTCCTAAAACTGGTATAAAAGTCCGCATTATTGTGCCATGAAAGTTCCTCTCTGGTGTTATAACCCATCTCTGGCAGATAGCCAAAGGGAACAGACTAATAGAGATTCAGGGTTCTTTCTATCTTATCTCTTTCAAAACATGGAGGGGCTCCTTACGAGGAAGAAGAAATCAGTAAAAAAAAAAAAATAAATAAAGCTATTGTAAGAGGAGTAAGTCTTCAGGAAGCTTCTGGAACATACTCTTAGAATTTGGAGATCTTGGATGTGAAGGTAGCCAACACATTCATGGGCCCAAAATATATGGGGAACCTCAAGATTTGACTGTATCTGTACAGCTCAAGTTTTGGGGTCCTATCAGACTTCCATTTCTTTTTTTAATATTTATTTATGCATATAAAAACTGGGGTGTAGGCCAGAGGTGCAGGATGTGAGAGGGTTCCCCAGAGACAGAGTAGGGAGTAGAGCAGGTGGATCTACTGAAACACACTGCTGAGAGGAACAGCAAGGGAGACAGGAGAGGTCTGCTGCACCGTGTGGGTCCCCTCCCTGGTTGGGAATGGAACTTCTACTGCAGTGGCTGCTGAGAGCTTCATAGTACTGCACCCCTTGTGCCACCATGGAGGCCCCTGACTCTTATACTCTTTTATGAAGATTTTGATACTTTCATTTTTATAATTAAATTTATTTTCTTATATCATTGTTCATTTTTGTACAATATTTCATTTCTCCCCCTCAGGTGTAGTCCCCGTGTGTCTCTCATCACCACATCACCCATGATCTAGCACCACAGTCCCTTGTGCTCTTCCCGCTCATGTTGATCCCTCTCCCCCCACTGCTGTGTGCCTCAGATCTATGGCCAGCTTGCAAGTCTTTTTATACTCTTTTTTTTTTTTTAAAGATTTATTTTTATTTATGCATACAAGCACTGGGGTACAGGCCAGAGGTGTGGGGGGTGAGAGGATTCACCACAGACAGAGCAGGGAGCAGAACAGGCAGATCAACGGAAGTACACTGCTGAGGGGAGCAGCAGGCGCGGCAGGAGGTCTGCCGCACCACGTGGGTCCCCCCCTGGCCGGCAGCAGGATCGAACTCGTGCTGCAGTGGCTGTGGTTTGCTTCATAGTGCGCTGCTTAACCCACTGCGCCACCAGGGGAGGCCCTGCCTGGTGGTCTTCTATCAAAATAGGAAGCATCAAAATAACTCCATCAGCTCTCTAGACCAACACGGCTGATAAGTAATAAGTACTCAACAAGAGATCCTGGGACACTGGGACCTGCTTGCCTTTTGCTGGCTAACAGGAATGTTCTCACTGGCCCTTGCTTCCTTCCGTTTCTAGCTCTAGCTGAAGCTTCCTTTCTCCTGAGTGACTCAAGCATGCAGGGCCTCCCTGGTGGTACAGTGGGTTAAGCACCGCACTATGAAGTAAACCGCAGCCACTGCAGCTCGAGTTCGATCCCTGCCGCCGGCCAGGGAGGGGACCTACATGGTGCGGCAGACCTCTCCTGCCTCGCCTGCTGCTCCCCTCAGCAGTGTACTTCTGTTGATCTGCCTGTTCTGCTCCCCACTCTCTGTGGTGAATCCTCTCACCCCCCACACCTCTGGCCTGTACCCCAGCTCTTGTATGCATAAATAAATAAATTGAAGAAAAAAAAAAAAAAGCATGCAACTTTTGCAGGGGTTCAGTTTATCTAGATTCCACAGGAAGTTTTTCTGTGGGGGCAAAAAATTTGAAAATGGTAGCAAAGTGAAAGAACAAGACTCTGGATTACTACATTATAGCATTAACACCTACTTGGTGCTTAATACTGCTATAGCGAAAGTCTGAAAGTGCTGGAATATCTGTTTACTATTGCTTTATTCACCTATGCATACCTGTAGCAGCAGGATGGAGGTGGCACTGGAGCACAGTTCAGGATGGTTCTGGGCAGACGGGTCAAGGAAGGAGTCTTGCAGCCCTTAGTGGCTTTTCATATTTTATTTAGTAGAGGTGGCCAGGTACATGGCAGGCAGGGGTGCAGGGGGGCTGGGAAGCTGGCAGGCCTTCCAGCCCCCAGCACATCTCACCCTCTCAGCTGCTTCTTCTCTCTGCTGCTGCTGCTGTCGGTTCTCTCAGTCCGTCCTCACAGTTCTGTCGTCCTCATGACGCCGCCCATTTATGCCCGTGTCCAACACAGGTGCACCCACTTGCGCATGCCCACCCTGGAATGCTCGCAGCACCTCAGGTGTTCATCATCAATGGTGGGAGGGTGGAAATACCTGATCAACCTTTACCCTACAATACCCAACCTATGTCTTTGGGTAATCATTCTCAACAAATACCCAAAGCAGACCTCCCTGGTGGCACAAGGGGTTAAGGTCTAGCACTATTAAGTATCCTCTGCCACTGCAGCAGGAATTAGATCCCCACCAGGGAGGTGACCCACATGGTGCAGCAGGCCTCTCCTGTTTTGCCCGCTGCTCCCCTCAGCAGTGTGTTGCAGTCCATCTGCCTGTTCCGCTCCCCACTCTGTCTCTGGTGACTCCTCTCACCATCCTGACCTCTGGCACGCACCCCAGTTTTTGTATCCATAAATTAAACCAGATACCCAATGTTCAGTATATGGGTGACTACTATAAATAGAAAGCATTGGAAAAAGTGTCAATTGGTTATGTTCATGATTACTATATCCTTGGGACCTAAAAGTGAGTGAGACCTAATCCTTGCTTCTAAGGAGCTCAGTCTAGTAGGGAAAAGAACAAGCTCAGACACTCTAAGATTTACACTTTACCAGGGAAATGCTTGTGGCTTTGGATTCAGAGTGACACAGACTGCTTCACAAAAGCAAGCACATTTCAACAGATTCTTAAAAGATATAACAGGAGCTAAAGAGAGTCCTCCAGTGGAAGGACTGGCATAAGCAAGTTTGGTGGCATGGAAAGGTGTGATATGTACAGATAATTGAAAATAGCCTGATGGGGCCTCCTGGTAGTGCAGGGGTTAAAGTCTCAGCACTCTCAAGGCTCTCGCCAGCCAGCCACCATACCACGAAGCATGAGTTCAATTCTTGGTCAAGGAGCTAACGCACATGGCACAGTAGACCTCTTCTGTCTTGTCTGCTGCTCCCCTTAGCCGTGTATTTCAGTAGATACACCTGTTCTGCTCCCCATTCTGTCTGGTGAATCCTCTCAACATCGTACTCCCAAGCACCTTTCGCCTACACCCCAGTTCTTGTATGCATAAATAAAAATAAATAAATAAGAAAAGATGTCAAGGTGAAATACTTGTCTTTTTTTTTTTTTTAAAGATTTATTTACTTAGGCATACACGAGCTGGGGTACAGACCAGAGATGTGGGAGGTGAGAGGATTCACCAGAGACAGAGTGGAGAGTAGAACAGGCAGATTGACTGAAACACACCACTGAGGGAAGCAGCGGGTGAGGCAGGAGAGGCCTGCTGTGCCATGTGGGTCCCCTCCCTGGCCGGGGATTGAACTTGCACTGTTATGCTCTGGATGCTTCACAGTGCGGTGCTCAACCCACTGTGCCACCAGGGAAGCCCACTTCTCTGTGTCTTTAGTAGTAAACACAGAAAAAAGGAAAGGCTAATTGTCCCTTGCAGAGTCCAGCTCTAGTGAACAGGGTTCAGGAGGGGTACAGAATAAACCAAGAAATAAAGAAATGACAGGCACAAAACAGTTTAGGAGAAGCAGGCCCCAAGGCACGCAAGGCCTCTTACTCTGGGCGCAAGCGTCCTGAGTGCCAGGTGCAACTCATTTTTATTGATACAAACAGCCCCCTTCCTTCCTTGTTAGTTATCAGACAATGAACCATTCTTTTAGTATGTGTCCTTGAACAGGTGCACATTCACCATCGAGGTTCTGTGTTATCAGGCTGCACTGCTCTCCCTTTTCATAGTCCAGTTTACTCCCTCAGCAATGGTTTCACTGGCACAAGAAAGAAAATCCTGATATGCACGCGAGCCAGTCCTCCAGCCCACGCTTATCAGTCTTTTAGCCGTGATAATTTTTTTCCCTGTCTCAGCTCTCCACGCCTTAGGCGTCTCCAACAGTCCCCTTTAACCCGAACGGTTAGCAATTAGGAGATCTTCTTCCAAGAATATAGCAGGTGGAGGGCTGGGGTACTCAGACTGGGGAGTCAGACGAACACTGACAACTTTTAATTTTACATGTTTAGTTTAATACCAAACACAAACCCAATACATTCACTACCTGGAGAGTGCTGCAGTGTCGCCCTATCCCAACTGCAGCAATTGGGATCAACTTAGGGGTGTCTTAGGGTGATCACAGGAATGAAAAGGAGAGTGGGGGCATCTGGTGCCTTTAGAAAACGGTAAAACCCCTCACCATGTCACAAAGTTCCACCATCTGGTGCTGGTAGCCACCTTGAGAGAGGCCAAAAAGAATAGACTTCTGCATTTCACTTACTCCTCTCACTTTCTCACTTGTTAAGGAGAGCTACTAACCCAAAGAGATAGTGTCTAGAAGAGTAAGTCTTCAGAGAGCTGCTGGGGCATACTGAGAAAACTGGGGGAACTAAGCAGTGACTATAGTGGTGTCCAATGCTGTTACCTAAACTTCTTGGACCCTAAATCCACAGGGATGTCTAGGACTCAACTGCTTCTGTCCAGTAAGAGTGTCTAGGCCATACATCACCCTCCCAACTTTGCCTTAAATTCTTCATCTAATTGTGGCTCTGTCTCTGTCCCTGGGCTTCTGGTTCTTCAGTCATTTTCATCTTCCTCCTCAATCTGAAACCGTTTCTTCTTCTGGATTCCTGGAGCTCCAGGTGCTACAGGTAGGACAGGGGTGAGAAGAGAGAAAAGGCCTGAATATGTGGTAGTGTTTATCCTTAGGACTGATGCATGCTAGGGGTCAGGAGGAAAGGCAGTCCCACAAGCACAGTCCTTACCTTTGTTCCCGTCCTCCTCTTCCTCCTGCTCCTCATCGCTGTCCAGCAGTTGTCGCTTCTTGGGTGCCACTTTCAGCTGATCTTTCCCACCAGCAGTCCCATCCTCTGAGATGCCTGGAAGTAGATAAAATTAGGGAAGTAGGTTCTCCTACTCTCAGAATACCCTACCAGCCTTCTAGGTCACCAGAGCTGGCACAGAGTAAGCACTCAGCAGGTAAGTGGTGCGACTATTACCCCCTGGGGTCACCAGACCTGCTTTCTTTTTCCGGGCTAATACGAGGGCCTTAAGGGCTTGTGCTCGGTGCTCCTCCGCAGGGCCTTGTTCTCCTGGTTCTAGCCCTGGCTGAAGCTTTTCCTCCTCCTCCTCCACTTGACTCAAAGAAGCTGCTATCCTCCGAAGCCGGGTGGGACTCAGCTTGGCAGGAATTCGCCAGAAGGTTTCCTAGAGGAGCAAAGAAGTTGAAAATGAGAGTAATGGGAAAGGACCAGAAAATAACCACTTTCACTTCAGGGAATGATTAAGGACTGAGATTCTCAGGAGGTGACAACTTAACTAACTTTTGATTGGATGGAGAGTCCCAGGAAGAAGGATGGTGTATGTTTCACCCTGTGTGAGTAGTTGGAGCCTTCCAATAGAGGAACTGGTATGATCAAATATTTGGAGGCTGGAAAATACTCCAGGAAGACTGTTGTAATGTAGGTGTGTGGGTGGTTTGGCCATAAAGCTACAAATGTTGGTCCGTAACTCAGAGGCTATGACCCTGTTTTACAAATAACAGGAAACTATCACGTACTCTGGACAAGGCAGTGATACAATCAAAACAATATTTTAGAAAGACAACTCATGCAGCTCTTTCCTTTAGGCGGGAGGAGAGGTTGGAAACAGACTAGTGGGACAGCTGCTGCAGGAACCTTGATTGAAGATGACAAGAAATGAGGACAGTGTTAGCAACTGCAAGGAGGGAGAGAGGTATATTTTGAAATAGCATTACCAAATGTCAGCTGACACTGTAATTGTGTATTTACCTGTTCAGAAGCAGGAGGCCGAACTCCTAGCTTGCGCAACAGCTGCTGGAACTGCTCATTTTCCATTGCTTCCTCATTTTCTTCAGACAATGGCACCAAAGGAACTGCCTGGGAGGATCCTAGAATAGGATAAATTGTGACGTGGTGAAGGTATGAGGAAAGATCTAATCTTTCACCCCGTGAACAGGTGTGTGGCAACCTCTAGTGCTCTAGTCCTAAAACAGCAATTTTCCACTCACCATCCTCTTCCCGATCATTAGCTACTCGAATCAGGCAGTTTTGGAGCCACAGGAGGGGAGCAGAAAAGCCTAAAGGAAGAAGGGAAACTTACAAAGGGCACTTGTTTCCAACCTTGTCCCTTACAAAGCGACACATCTCCATGTTGAGTCCTCACCTTCCTGATGCAGGCTTTGTCCAAGGCTTTCAGTGGAAAGGACTAAGCTACCCTGGGCTTGTTCTACCTCTAAGCTATCTTCATTCTCTTCATCCTCTTCACTCTCTTCCCCTGCTAGGTTTTCCTCTTCTTCCAGATCTACCTGGCAAAAATCTTTCAGGGATTCCTCTCCATCAGGCTACAATTCAGTGTGGGAGGAAATGGAAAAAGGAGACAAAATGAGGAACTGAGCAGAAGCCTCTGGTCCCTGACCACCCACTGAGGGGACCATGCCAGAAGAGCTGAGGCAGGACAAGTCTGGGCAGGTTACCCCTAAGGAGCACATCAGGGGGAGCCACCAAGGTGGCAGAGCCAGTGTAAGGCTGTTACCAAGTTAGAGGGTGCCGACTTCTTCAGGCGTTTCTTGTATAGCTCCCGACGGTCAGCCACTAGCCCCATAGCCAGCAGTTTATCCACTATTCGGGCCCTAGAGCGTTTGGCTGTGATATTCTTCATGATGTGACCCAGGACATCTAGAGAGAGGGGAACTGTGAATACCCAGGAGCAACAGGAGAAAGGAATGAATAAAGGAAACTGGAAATCTCTGGGAAGAAGCTAGAGCAAGTCATTCAAAAATGATACCACAAATACAGTAAGGGGACAGAAGGGATAGAAAGCCTTCCTTGGCAATGAGAGAAGAGAAGGAAGAAAAGGACAGCTTGACTCTCAGAGGTTCCCCAGGCTTCCACCTCACTCACCATCTGTGTCCCGGAACTCCTCAAATAACCGCTGCAGCTCCAGCTGCTGATCTTCTGTCCACAGCACAATATGGGTTCCTTTCCTGTTTAGGAGTGTCAGTGAAAGGGGGCCCAGGAAGAGAACAGAGAACTTCCCATCTCAATTCCCTCCAAGCACTGCCTCTACCTTTGGAAGTCCTTGACACTATCAGCCAGTCCCAGCCGTACTAGATGGTGGATGACCTGCTTGCGTGTTCGAGGAACAGCACTCAGGTGTGCCAAGATGGTGTCCACCACATCCTGCCCTGGACGTGGAGGAGTGAGGCAGTAAGGAGGGGTCTTGGAGTTTGGTTTGCCCTTCTCATAAACTGTTAGTTCTCAAGGCCTTATACCTTCCACATCCTTATGGGCCAGGTACAGTTCCTGAAGCTGGGCCTCCTCCTCTGGGCTCCATGCAGGGGCTCTGCGACTAGCTGATCTAAATGGGGAAAGGAATAGGGAAGCATGTAGGTTGTGGGTTCAAAAAGAGGAGCCCATAGGCCCTCTTTGGTTAGTTCCATCAGGAAAGGGCAAAGTGGGTAACTCAAAGGAGACAGGCAGCAGAGACATAGGGGTGCTTCCTTCCCCCACCTCTCCATCCACTTAAGAACCTTAAAGTCTGAGTGTGCTCGGTTGTTGTATAGAAAAAAAAGACAAAAAGAACTCCAAAGTCAAACTAAGATATTTTCCAGCCTATAAACCTGATACTATAGGTAGGTACCAAGAGTATTACAGAAAAAGAGAAATGAGTGAAAGGAGAGGAGCTGAGATACTAAGGGAAAGAGAGTAACAGGTCTATGAATCCTTAAGGCTTCTCAGCATGTTTTGGGACAACACACACACAGACCTTCTCTGCGTACCAATTGATAACCTTATGAAGCCTAGTGAAGGAGAAGGAAACTAGAGTAAACAAGAGTGAGGTTCCAGTATGGAATCGTTTTTTGAGTGATCTTAGACAAAGTATTTCACCTAAGGGACATATTTTCCCACTTATAAAAGGGAAAGAAAGGTTGGACTAAACGATGTGCAAGCTCCTCTGGCTTTGACCCTCTGACTAGGTCACTCATCTCCACTGCCCGTCCTCCCCCATCCTCCAACTCACCCACTATCTAGGGTACCATAGCCTTCAGTCATCTCTCGAACCACGGCCGTGTTCTTCCAGAACAGCAACTCCACAAAGGCTTTTTGGTTGACTGCAGCCAATGCAAAAAACTTGCCCAGGACATATCTGGCAAATGTCACCAACTCCTGTGGGAAAGGGAGGCTGCTGTGATGTCTCCGGCCTAAACATATACATAAATCTGGTTCTTTAAGTATTTCTGTACACCTGTCTCTCCTCCCTAGACTCTTTCTCCTAACTTCCCCAATACAGCTCCCTCAATCTGCCTGCCAACTTACCACTCTCGTCTCTCCACCCTTGACACCACTCAGTACCCTTTCTCTCCTGAAGAAAAGCCTGGTTTTAGCCCAGGTCTCTGATATGTCTCTAGAACCATTCCTTGGTGTCCCCTCACTTTGTAGGCCCCAGCAGCAGGGTCACTTAGCAGACGATTGAAGAGGCAGAAAAGTGAGAGCTGGAAGAGCAGGGCCTCCATTTTAAGGTCATGGGCCAGCCGGTGCAGCATCTTGACAATGCAGTGGTTAGTGTGAGCACTATTCTGTTGGTAGCTCCGCAACAGCAGCATATAGGCTCGGACTACAGTTGAGCACGCAAAGCTGTACCAAGACAAGGAAGGAGAGGATGTCAGCATATGAAAGACACTGCTCATGCTCACAGCTCCACAAATCTCCACCATGGGACCAACTCAGCCATCCCAGTCCACACCGTTTCAGGTAGTCAAGAAAATTGAATTCCTTTTCCGACACCTGGACTGCTTCCAACTCTTCCTGCTCCTCTTCCACCTCCTCTTCTTCCTCTTCTTCCTCTGCCCCCTGTTCCTCTGGCCCTTGCTGCCCTAAAGAAAGAGGGAGGGTTGCTGTCTCTCTGTTATGTTGTCCTAGAGAAGAGCTGGAAGGAGATGTGAAGGAAATATTACTCACGGGGAATAGGGGCAGACAGGATTTGTTTCAGCAGCTGAATCTCTTCCTCTGGAGAAATGTCTTGAGAGCCAAACACATCTCCTTCTGGCCATACCTCCCTGGAGTACAAAGGAAAAAGGCCAGAGGGATTTTGATTTACAATTTGAAATGGGAGAAGGAACTTAGACTTTTTCAATGATCAGCTAGAAAGAGAAAATAAACTGTTATCTCAAAAATAAAGACTTCAGGAAAATTTCCCCCCATATCATGTTACAATGAAAATCACATTAAGAACAAAAAGCAGGACCTTCTTGGTGGTGCAAGGAGTTAAGTCTCAGTGCTATCAAGCTATCGCCAGCCACTGCAGCAAGAGTTCGATCCCTGGCCAGGAAGCTAACCCACATGATGCAGCAGACCTCTCCTGTCTTGCCCACTGCTTCCCTCAGCAGCGTATTTCAGTAGATCTGCATGTTCTGCTCCCCACTCCATCTCCGGTGACTCTTCTCATACATCCTCACCCTCACACTTCTAGCCTATACCCCAGTTCTTGTATGCATAAATAAATAAAATAAATCTTAAAAAAAAAAGAGAACAATGATGTAAAACATGTATATATATAAAGAACAAAATGCAGACAATCTAAATGTTTGATATTTGGTTGAATAAATGTACATATTCACATGATGGTGTTGTAAAGACATTAACCATTACAGAAATATGTCTGATGAGAAATGATGCTCACAACATATTGAAAAGTGGAAAATTATAAGTTAGCATGTGCAATATTTCATTTTTGTAAAAGAAGGAATATATGGCATGTCTACATATAACATAGAGGAGAAAACACTCTGAAAGATTACTCATGAAGGGCCTCCCTGGTGGCGCAGAGGGTTAAGCAACGCACTATGAAGCAAACCGCAGCCACTGCAGCACGAGTTCGATCCCTGCTGCCAGCTAGGGAGGGGGCCCACATGGTGCAGCAGACCTCTCCTGCTGTGCCCGCTGCTCCCCTCAGCAGTGTACTTCTGTTGATCTGCCTGTTCTGCTCCCCGCTCTCTGTGGTGAATCCTCTCACCCCCCACACCTCTGGCCTGTACCCCAGTGCTTGTATGCATAAATAAATAAATCTTTAAAAAAAAAAAAGATTACTCATGAAAATGTTAGTGATGGTTATCTTTGGCAGTAGAATTATCTTTACTTTTCTCCCCAATTAACTGTGTCTTCTAGTATTTCTCAAAAACAAAACCAAACAACAAAAATCCTAATATGCTAATTAAACTCCCCAGGACTCAGGGCTCAGTACAGAGACTAAGAGCTTCTGGATCTAAGAACTTCTGAAGACTGAGAAGGGTGAACCACAGTGAAAGTCTCCTTCTGCCTGCAAAAGCCCAGGAGCTGGACCAGGAGGAAGGGTGCAGAGGATCCTTACCGGGCAGACCGAAGAAGGGCCAGGGCTTGTGGGGCCTGACCAGTCAGGAGACAGTCTTGAATCCTCACCATGGCTTCTGCCCGCTGCTCTTCCACTGGTACCTCTGAGGTTGCATCAAAAGGAACCATGGAATCCAAGCTGAGGGCAGGATCCTAGAGAGGGATTAAGAATATGGGAATAGAGGAGGCAAACCCACACAGTCTACCCAGAGCCTTAAGAAAGACCGGATTTCTACAACTACCTACCAGGGCGCAGCACTGTAGCTGCTCAGCCAGGGAAGGCCACAGAGCTTCCAGTTCCTCTGGGCCGCGGGGGATACTACCAGAGGCAACAGGCTCCTGTAGGACTTTCTTTTTCTTCTTTCTCTTCTTTCGTTTGTTCTACAAAGAAAGATCCACATTAGGATGGTGTGAGAGCTAAGGGAGTATTTTTCCATCAATGTCTTCTCAGACATCTTCAGATGTCTGAATTAAGTAGACATTCACACTATGTGCTATTCATAGGAAATGAATATGAAGCAACAGTGAACAGTTTTCCCTTGCGCTCGAGGAGCCAGCAGTCTAGTGGGGGAAGATAGGTAAATAAACAGGTAACCTGCATAACAGAATGGATAAGACCTAGAAGGCAGCTGAGCATAAAATGTTATGTCAACACAGAAACGGCACTTGATTCGTTCCTTGAGGTCAATGATTTCACCAAAGCAGTGATATCATCAAAGTCTACAGAATGAATAGATTCGCTATGAGGATATGAAATTCTTTGCAAACAATTTTGTAATTCTTTGTAAAGAAGGCTTCATAAAAGGCAAAGTACTATGTGGACATAACTGATAATTATTTTCTCCTGAAAAGTTGGAGAGTGAGAGTTAGTATTCCAGACTTGATCCTTCCAAGTCATTGCTGTGAACTAGTCATTGCTATGGATAAATAGGATGGGCTGGGAAGCCCTGGAGGTTCATGCTCTATTCAAGGATTTGATACTTAAATGCACCAAAGGTTAGGCGCATGAGTTCTGAGTCCAGCAGATCTGTATCTAGTACTGACACTAGTCACTTACTAGCAAGACCACTCTTGGCATGTGTCCTCGAAGTTGTGAGGATTGCATGGAAACTTTAGCACAGCATCTGACACATACTCAACACTTGATAAATGATAGCACCTATTACTACTGATAATCCGATAGAGCTCTGAGTATAAAAATACCTTTTAGCAAGGTCTCATTGATACTACTGCTCCTCTCAAGTGAAGTTCTGCACCAAAAAGAATTATAGGATGATTTTTACAAAGCAGAGTTTCTGCATCTCTAGGACACAAATCCCTTGAATCTATCTTCCTGTCCTGGTCTTTTCATTTATTATTTTATTTCAGGCTCACATTATAATCCACTTTAGGGATCTGGAGACTGACATGAGCAGCCTGAGTTTATTCCAAGAGTAACTGATAGAGTAGATCCTACATCTTTTAATTTAAGACTCTTTCTATTTCACAATGTTTCTGAAATTTAACCAGGCTATATCACAGCATAATTACTAAATTCTAAAATTATGAATCTCTGGAATTTATATGCTTAGCACACAGGAGGTACTCAATATATTTGTAACTCTGAATGAATTAAGATACTTATGGTAGATGATGGATTAATTTAATGGGAGAGAAAGAAATGTTAGCAGGCTCATGTTGGCAACACCTACAAAGAAAGTGCCTACCATCTTCATCAGAGCAGTTCTAAGAGATCAGCTTAAGCTGCAGAAAATGTGAAGAGAAAGTGGCCGCTCTCCTCCACCCCACACCCCCAGTCCTTTTCCATACACACTACCTGCACCACCAGGTTCCCACGGCCCCGGCAGAACCGCTCCAACATCTTGAGAAAGAGGTGGGTGGTTTCCACCAGGTCACGCAGGAAAGAGCGGGGCTGGTGCCTCTCATCAAACTTTCGAAAGAGTGCCAGGAATAGTTCTCGGTACTCCATCACATAGAAAATATTATCTAGAAATAGGGAAAAGAAACAGATGAAAGGAGTTGTCAGGGAAGCTTGGGAAAAGGAGCGATGGATGAAGTTTGGGCTGAGAAGAGTAAGACTCAGGTCAAGAGACAGGGAAAACCCAAATC
Source organism: Galemys pyrenaicus (assembly GCA_019455555.1). Classification (NCBI taxonomy): domain Eukaryota; kingdom Metazoa; phylum Chordata; class Mammalia; order Eulipotyphla; family Talpidae; genus Galemys; species Galemys pyrenaicus. The sequence goes on from JAGFMF010011883.1 coordinate 384,509, forward strand.
AGAAACCAGGTCAGGGTCTCACTCTTGATGATGCGGCTGCTCTCCCTCACAGCCTCCTCTGGGGACATGTCCATCTCATTCACTGTGGCCAGGAGCTCCTGATAGGCTTTCAGAGCCAGGTGCATACTGAAAGACAAGGTACAGAAGTGAAACGGAGGCTAACTTCGGGCACTGGTACATGGAAACAGTATCAGTCATCCCCATCACAAAAAAACAAAACAACAAAAAAAAAACAACCCGTGCCACCAAAACCAGAAGATTCGAGGGGTCCTTACTCGCTGGCCTGACCACCTTAACTCTGAACAGGTAGAAAAGTACCATCCAGAATTCAGGCATTCAGATTCCCCGCTCAGCCAAAATGTTCACTTTGACCCCAATTCTTATTCCACTCACCGACGTGCCCAGGAAGCAGCTTCCTTACGGTCAGTCAGCATCATCTCATAATAGTTGGTGAGGTTCTGTTCAATGAAGTGGAAGGTACGGACACTGAGGGTCTCAGAAACCAGGCCTGGCCGGAAGGAGGCAGCTCGATTGAAAGCCATGAAGAAAGCCAAGGCCCACATGTAGTATGTCTCATCGTGTTGCTGAGCCTTCTCCCGAAGCAGGTGATCCTAACGTCCAGGAAAGAAAGGGGCACCCCATGATCTCAGGGCTTCCAACTTTCTCCTGACAATGACAATGGGTGGGGCCTAGACACCACTGTAACAGTTTCCATCTCTGGCATGTTCTCCTCAGGTTCTTCCATGTTCCTTTCCCCTTACTCTGAAGCAATTTCTCTAGGCTTTTTTTCTGTCAATAACCCAACCCCTCCTAACAGCTTACCACCTAGTAGTCTACATCCAGGGCCAATTTCTCATACTCTTCCCCAGAGGCTGCCCTTAGCACCTACTACTGCTCCCATCACTTCTCTGTTCCACCCCTCCACGCCTCTCACCTTCACTGAGCCCATAAGCCGGTTATAGCAGTTCTCCAGGAACTCAGTGCAGAAGTCTTTGAGGAAGAGTCGCACATTGAGGGCAGAACGGCGCTGGATGGACAGCTCCTGGGCAGCTTGGCGACGTTTAGGCACCCGTCGGGGCTGCTTTCCCAAATCTGAACTGTAGTTTTGGAGCTGGGGTGTGGGTTGGGGATTAGAGGTACTCCTAACCACCATTTGCAGCTCTCTCCACATTCCTGGTGCTGCAATTTTCTCAGAACAAACTCTTAGAAGGTTTCACCCTTTGGTACCGACTGAAGATACAGGTAAAGACAATGTGGCTAATGCTGGAGATGCCATTTCTCCCACTGTCTCCAACATTCTCAGACCAACAACAGAGAATCTTTACCTCCAGAAATGCTCACCTTCCCCCACCCCAACTCCACAACATCCCCCAGATGGGAGCATACTCACATTGTGGAGACCTTTGTGAAAGATGAGGTCTCTCTCCCCAATGGATTTCAGCCCCTGCACAATGTAGGAGCCCCCAAATCGAGAATGCCTGAAGAGGAAAAACAGTAAGTTCAGAGGATTCCTTGATTCCTTAGAAGCTTTATCCCCATTTTTCTTAGCCCATCAGAGCATGTTGTAACTGTAAAATACTAGCTAGTCACCACTACTGTAGAGGCTCAAGCCCTCAGGATTCCATCCCACCCAGGAATAGGAACGCGGGCAGAGCTCACTGCCACTCACCTGTTGCCTCGTTGAAGGGCTCTAGTCTTTCTTTCTGCCATCTCTCGCTGGCGTAACACCTCTAGTTCTGCCACATCTGTGCTCCGTTCCTGAGCTAAGCGCCCCTGACCTACTCCTGCAAGCTGCTCAGGGTTCTAGATTTGGAACAAGGAAGGAAGGGTGAGAAGAAGCCATTCTTTAGTTTGAATTCACACCTACTGGGGATAGAAAGAGTGAATGAAACAGGACTGTTGAGGAAACCTCAAACTTAAAGCAAGCTACTCTACCTGTCTGTCACCAACACTCCTACCCCCAAGATAATTCAGTATTGCAAGAGCAATTTGGGCCACACAGCAGAAAAGTGTAAGGGTGAAGGGACCGGGCCAATAAGCCTGGATCTCACCTGGTCACGAAACATAAGGGAGATTATCTCTAGCACATGTAGGCTCCACTGCTGCTCAGCAGGCGAGCTGGCCAGGAAGAGGAGCAGGTCGTCCAGGCCGCTGAGATGAATGGCCCAGAGAAGCTGATCGTGGACACTGGCGTCATCATCAATCCTCTGAGCAATGACAGGTAAGGAGAGAAAGGAAGGTCATTCACTTCCACTGCCATGTCTTTAGGTTCTCCATATCACCCCTTGATTTAAGGTCTTAAGGTTCTTTCCCCAGACTTTTCAGAGGACAGCAAAGCCTAAAAAGGGCAGCTTAATTTAATCTAGCATAAGAACTTAACCCAAAACCTCTCACCTTCTCCTGATCAAGGTCGGCTGGGACATGGAGAATATTTCTGACCAGCAACAGAATCCGTTCAATCAGCAAGTTGTCTTCCTCCTGCCGTTCCTCCCAGCCCTAATCAGAAGAAGAGTTAGGGGATCTGATCGTATGAAAGGCAGGTAGCATCTACCCTAGCTGAGTATGTGGCCCCAAGAACTGGAACCCTATCTCCAAACTCAGTGCCTAACAGTGCCCAGCAGGGGCTCTGTCCAGAGCAGCAAGGCACCAGCTATCCTGTGAGATCCTGTAAGGCAGAAGACTCACTCACCAGCTGCAGCAGCTCATACAAGGTTTCACTGAGGACTCCAAAAGCCTTCTCACTGGCAAAGGCCTAAGAAGTAGGGGAATGAATCTTAAGTAGCACCTACCCACTCTTGCCCTGCTCCTCTCAAATTCTGCCCAAGGACTCTGGAGGTAAACCTCACCTCTTTGTAAGCCTGCAAGTGAGTTAGCACTTGCAGAAAATGGTGCCGGAAGCTAGGCTCCTTAGGCACAGTGCCAAAGCAGAGCAGGGCTGGCTGTGTCAAGTTCACCATCAGCCTGTGAAATAATGAAGGGAGAAGATGTTAAGTTTCCTTATTAGGCACAAACACCAAAACTCATCATTTCTAATGTGAAAGGCTAGGACAGGGAAAAAGTTAAAAAGTTGGACCTGATGACAGCATCAAAGAGAGGCTTGTCCCGGCAGTGTTGGGTCAGGATGGGTAGAAGGTCGCTCTGCAGGATCTGGGCTGCCCCCAACTGCTGCCGCACATCTCGAGTCTCATCCTCATGTCTCAAGTAGCGAATCAGATCCTTCACACTCTCTTTAGGGACAGAATAACATGTACAACCCCTGGAAGAAGCTCCAGCCAGGCCCACATGCTTTTCATACCCATGGTTTGAGAAATTCAACAGACCTCCTCAAATCAAGCAATTTTTTAAAGCTTGTTTCCTCAAAAAGGTACTCAGGAGCCTCCCTGGTGGCACAAGGGGTTGAGCGCTGCACTGTGGACCTTCTGCAGCTACTGCAGCACAAGTTCAATCCCCGGCCAAGGAGGGGACACACATGGTGCCCCAGACCTCTCCTGCCTTGCCTGCTGCTCCTCTCAGCAGTGTATTTCGGTCGATCTGCCTGTTCTGCTCCCCACTCTTTCTCTGGTGAATCCTCTCACCACTGGCCTATACCCCAGCTCTTGTATGCATAAATACATAAAAAAAGAGAGAAGGTACTCACCTAGGCAATCTGGTTCCTTGTGGTAAGTGTCTCCCTCCAAGTACCCCAGGGCACTACATGTGGCTAGAAGTTCACAGTTCATCATGTATAAGTCCATACATCAGTGGGTCAGCTAATAGAGAGGTAAAGTAGGTAAAGACAGGAATGACAAAACCTGCAGGGACAGATGGGGAACAGAACAGGCAGATTAATTGAGATACACTGCTAAGGGGAGAAGCAGGCAAGGCAGGAGAGGTCTGCTGCGTGGTGTGGGTCACCTCCCCAGATGGGGGCAGGGATTCAAACTTGTGCTGCAGTGGCTGAGGTTTGCTTCACAGTGTGTTGCTTAACACATTGTGCCACCAGGGAGGGCCCCAAAGCTACTCTTAAAAACTGGTAATCTCAAATGCAAATCAAAACCACTATGAGATACCACCTCACACCAGTGAGAATGGCACATATCAAAAAAAGGAGCAACAACAAATGTTGGCGAGGATGTGGAGAAAAAGGAACTCTTTTACACTGCTGGTAGGAATGCAAGCTGGTCCAACTATTATGGAAAGCAGTATGACAGTTCCTCAGTGTACTAAGAATGGAACTTCCATATGATCCAGCAATCCCACTCCTAGGAATATATCCAAAAGACACAAATACACTGATTCAAAAGAATACCCGCACCCCTATGTTTATAGCAGCACTCTTTACAATAGGTAAGACCTAGAAACAACCTAGATGCCCAGAAACAGGTGAGTGGATCGGGAAGCTGTGGTACATATACACGATGGAATACTACTCAGCAATCAGAAATGAAAAACTAGATGCATTCATAGGAACATGGATGGAACTGGAAGGGATTATGCTCAGCGAAGTAAGTCAGAAGACAAAAGAAGAATACCAGAAAAATGGTTCCTCCCCTAGGAGGAATATAAGGGAACCAAATAAGGATCAAGGAAAGGAATAAGAACAACAACAATAATAATAGTAACAATAAAGACACAAAAACCAAAAATAAAAAGACAAGGACAAATTGGGGATATTTGGTGGGGAGGAGGTAGGGGGAGGGTTGAGGGCAGACGGGAGCACAGGGGATATGGTGATGGGGGATACATGGGGATTACAATTGATATCAAATTACATAAATAAAAAAGTTAATAAAAAAACTGGTAATCTCAGAAGTCAGTAGCTAACATTATGAGGAAAAGGGTAAACAGGAACTGGTTAAACTCCCTGTCACACTCCAGAAAAGAATCTCTTCCTACTCCGAAGCATGTCCCTTTTTATTAAGATCTCTAAGCCTCATCATATAATCAGTAGGCACATATCGAGATGTTTCAGAACCTGACACTAAAAACACGTTACATTCACACAATGCAGACACACAAACACATTACATTCACTACCTTGCTCCTGTGGAAGCAAAGATCCTGTGGAAAATCAGGACTATCCATCCATCTTGTCCCCTTGGCACATTCAGCTGCTCTACTCTCAGCCCATGGGAGGTTCAGCTAAAAAGACTTTCCCCTGCTCACACGCCTGCCTTGAGCCCCTGACTCCACCCTGCTCCCACAGAAAATGGGCAGTCTAAAGGACTAAGGCTTAACGCCTGATGCTATCTCCCAGCATTTATGTAACTGGCCTAGTTGTCTAAATTGCCTACTATTCCTCTACCCCCACCCAGTAAAACACTCACTGAATGACCAGGAAGACTGGAGGGAGACTTCCCTTCACTGTCCTTTCTCATGGGACCTAGAGACCTGGGCTCCAGTGAGGTAGTTATAGTGTGTGCGATGTGATTCTCTGAAGATCCAGGCAGCTTTTTCAGACAGACCACTGGCATGGGTACTATGCTCACACATATGTACAAAACCCCATATGGGAGGGCTTCCCCATCTGTTCTCTCCAGAGGGGGGTTTGTGGGTGGGCACCCTGCATGGTTTAAAGATGCGGAGTCATCATATCTTCTCCAAAAAAGACACAGCATTCTGGCACTAAAAGGTGTGAAATGATTAAGTCTTTTACCAGCAGAGAAATCATGTATGGCTGGCTCCCAGAGAGCTGGCTCCACAATCTTTCCTGTGACCCCCCCTCCCATATCCTATTCCTCTCAGTCAACCAACTCTAAGGATTCAACATTTGTAAAATGCTGTTTTGCCACAGCAAAACATTCAAACCTCTTCTTTCAATACATCATTTACCTAAAATGCAAAAATAACAAGTAGCCACAGCTACTTGTAACCTGGATGCTGAATGAAGGGGGTGGCAAACGAGTTAGAGAAAGAGCAGTTCTTCCAGAGCGAGGAGGGAGGAGGTTATGTAAGAGACCCAGGACTTTGGGTTCTAATCCCAAACTGGCAGTTCTGATAAAACTGGAGAGTAATAGGCAAAGGAGTGGAAAAAATGGGTCAGATGACTTATTTTAAAGCTCCCAGACCAAGGTCATGAGGCAGCTGGCAGTCTTGGGTCCACTAGAACTGGAATAAAAGAGTTCACAACAGGAGTTCTACCCCTCTCTGGCAGGAACACTACCAAACTAATCAGTTGGGAGAAGAAAAATTACAGTTCACTCTTTCCATTTAGTTGACTAGAAACTACACACTTAGTCTGTCTGGCCTCGCCCTCCTCTCCCATATTACTTGCAATCTGATCACTTGTCCTATAGTGATACACACATCACCCAACCCACCACTTTCTCTTAGATCCATGACTTGGTGGTCTCCTCTGGCTAATGACCCCCCCCCCATCCTAGAGGAACATAAACATACATGGCTGAAGACACGGAGGCCATTCATGGTGGGCTCCCCATTCATGGTCTCCAAACCTTTATTCCTTCCTTCTGGAAGGTTCTTCCTCCCTTAACTCCAGAAGGTCATGGCCCATCTGACTTTTAAGATGCAGCTCAAATGCCACTCCTGTATAAATTTTTCCTGAGAACTAGCAACAGGATAGAATCTGATGGCACCTATCACTCTATATGTCCTTCCTCCTTCAGTACTGAACTATGTTTTTACATCATAATTACCCAGAATAGACCTTTCTCTTCCACTAGATAATATATATGTCCTTGTGAATGCGCTGAATTCAGAACCTTCCATGGGAGAGATTTAATAAAAATTGTTAAATGCAAATTGATAGAAGAGCAATACAACAATCAGATGATGGGGTCTGAGTCCTACCTAACAATTCATCACCAGGTCAGTCTTAGCTTCCTCATGAGAAGGAATCCCTTTCCTCCTTCCTGTGAAAAACAGGGGAAAGGCTGCTATGGCAGTCAAGGATGTGTCCACTTAGGTGGTAGGTGAGGTGATAACACACATTTACAGAGGTTTGAACCTGTCAACATAAAATATATACGGTGCTTTAAATCAATGTTACCTCAATACTTAAAAAGAGTGATACGTTTGTCATTTAGCTACAAAGAACGCAGTTAGCCAATAGTACCTCCAGTACCCTCCACACCTCAGAATCCACTGACTCATCCTAGGCAGCCCTCCAGCTTTTGAAGACTAAACACAGGGGCACTACGGCCTCCCACTTCTCTCCAATGTAGACACCTCTACTGGGCAGCCTTTGTTTCGTAGTTTCCCACTGGGTTGTCTGAGATTGTTAGATCTTCTGTGGTCTGAGGCACTCTCTGCCCTCAACCCCGCCCTCTCCTTAATCTACCATAGGAATACACCTCAACAACTCCATCTCAGTGTCTGTTGCCTGGGCAGACTGAGCTGAAGATACACTCCCTTCAACCCCATTTCCTTTATATGGTCATTGTGAGAATCTAATGAAGTTATATAAAAGCACTTTGTCAATGATGATGAATAACGCAAGGTTAAATTAAATCAGTGATACCCATGTTTTATGATTTCACTCACCAGTCTATTTCCTTCATAGAAGTGTCATTTTATTCTAACTAGTAAGGATATTAAAAATAAAACCAAATGAACCCCACTAACTGTTGTTAAAAGAAATGGTTTAACACTAAAAAATGTGTATAATCTCAACTATGTCCTTTTCTTTTAGGTATACAAACAACTCTTTATGAAAACTTCCAAGCGTTCTTTATTTTTTTCCTCATTTTTTATTTCAGACTGGTAAAAATATGGTCATAGATTTGCGTCCTTCCTCTGCCTGGCATTTGGACACCACTGCTAATATATTTATATAATAAAAATCACAAACCAGCCCATAAAAGGAAAGCTCCACATTTTACTTACTGCTGTATTCCTCAATGCCTTGAATAGAGCTCCACATATAGAAGGTATGTAATATTTATTTGTGGAATACATTAATTTTTAAAAAAGATTTATTTATTTATGCACACAAGAGCTGGGGTACAGGCCAGAGTCGTGGGAGGTGAGAGGATTCACCAGACAGAGTGGGGAACAGAACAGGCAGACTGACTGAAACACACTGCCGAGGGCAGCAGCTGACGAGGCAGGAGAGGTCTGCTAGGCCATGTGGGTCCCCTCCCTGGCCAGCGGCAGGGATCAAACTTGTGCTGCAGTGCCTGTGGTTTGCTTCATAGTGGTTGCTTAACCCACTGCGCCACCAGGGAGGCCAGAATACATTAATTTTGAATCAACAGATTATTGAAGGTTATACGCTTTGGGTTGGTAAGCCCATTTCAAGGACTATAACCCAAGAAAAATAGTTCAAAAAAGAAAAGAAAATCATGATTTGTACAAAAACAACTTTCTCCTAGTACATTCTTATAAAATGCTTACATAGCATTATTATACACTGAAATTCACAACAGTCTTAAATGGTAAGTATAATCACTCCATTCTACAGATGAAGGGACAGCAGCTCAGAGAGAATAAACACCCATAAGATGTTTGTAGATGAGTTACCTTTAATGGTAAAGCTTACAGACAATCCAAACACCAAAATCTGGGGAATAGCTAGAAAATTTAAAAATATTAGTAAACAATATATAATAAAAACTACACAAACTTTGAAATTTAAAAGTCTATGCTTAAAAGGGGTACAAAAAGTAGTGTTCACAATAACAACCATAAAAATGTTCAACAGTGTGAAACAGATGGATTTTAGAAATCACTCATAAAGATACATCTTGTTTTTAAAAACAAATATATCTTGTATTCCCTCTTTTAATAAATGGCAAAGGTAGCCACTTATTCCCTCCTAGCCTCCTTTCCTAGGCCGAAGGTCTCCTTTTCAACTCTCTTTAGGAAATATGGGGGAAGCGCAGCAGACCTCTCTTGCCTCGCCCGCTGCTCCCCTCAGCAGTATGTTTCAGTTAATCTGCCTGTTCTGCTCCCCACTCTGTCTCTGGTGGATCCTCTCACCACCCCCCACTTCTGGCCTATACCCCAGTGCTTGTGTGCATAAATTAATCTTAAAAAAAAAGGAAATATGGGGGCAAGGTAGGTTAGCTAGCAGAGTTACTGTCATTCACTGCTTCTACCTACAGATATGCAGAACTCCCATCTCTTCTTTCAAAGCCTACGGTTTTCTTTGGTCTTCTCCATTGCTTCATCTTTGTTTTTTTCTCCCATAATAAGAGTTTTGAAATAGCCATAACTCATTTCTGTGTATATCAAACGTGAAGCCTGATGTAGAAAGAAAACAGGTTCTCACTATAGTTACCTCCACCAGATTCTTTCATTCTTTAATGAGGGAAAAGGAGAAACCACAGATGCTATTTCCAGATAACAAAACAATAATACACCCAAACCTTTTAATTTCTCTGTGCCCCAATCAGAACACTTTTTTCCATTTCTTGAGTTTTTCTACTTCGAAAATGCTGCCTATTTCACAAAAACAGTCATTCTGACTTGCCAAAGGACCAGTAGGGAAAAAAGGAAATTCTCTTTTTTTTAATTGATACAATGGGGGCCTCCCTGGTGGCGCACTGGGTTAAGCAACGCACTATGAAGCGATCCACAGCCACTGCAGCACGAGTTCTGCAGCCCGAGTTCGATCCCTGCTGCCGGCCAGGGAGGGGACCCACATGGTGTGGCAGACCTCTCCTGCTGTGCCCGCTGCTACCCTCAGCAGTGTACTTCTGTTAATCTGCCTGTTCTGCTCCCTGCTCTGTCTGTGGTGAATCCTCTCACCTCCCTGGACTCTGGCCTGTACCCCAGTGCTTATATGCATAAATAAATAAATCTTTAAAAAAAAAAAAATTGATACAATGTTGGATAGTTTTTTTTTTTTTTAAGCTTTTTGGTTTGTTTTCTCATTTTTAAATGCAAACTGGTATAATGTAGTGGCTCCCAAATTTCTGGATTTCCTAAATGGGTCCTCTAATTCTTTTTTTAAAATCAGGGAGACTAACATATGATTTCTAACTTTTGATTTTGTAACACATTAAAAAAAAAACAAAACCCCACACATACACCCCTCATATACTGCTGCTTCTATAAACCATACAGCTGCTGTAGAAAAAGTTTTGCAGTTCGCAAAATATTAAACATACAGTTACCATATGACCCAGAAATTCCACTCTTAGGCATATATCTGAGACAAACGAAAACTATGTCCAAACGATAGCTTGTATATGAATGTTTGTAGCAGCATTTTTTTTAAAGATTTATTTATTTATGCATACAAGCACTGGGGTACAGGCCAGAGGTGCGGGGAGGTGAGAGAATCCACCAGACAGAGCAGGGGATAGAACAGGCAGATGGACTGAAACACACTGCTGAGGGGAGCAGTTGGCCAGGCAGGTCTGCCTGTGCCATGTGGGTCACCTCCCCAGCTGGCAGCAGGGATTGAACTAGTGCTACAACTATGTGGCTGCAACTATGTGCAAATAGTGGCTGCTGTTTGCTTCATAGTGCATTGCTTAACCCACTGCGCCACCAGGGAGGGCCCTGTAGCAGCATTTTTTAAAATTTATAGTCAAATTATGGAAAAAGCCCAAATGTCTATCAACTGATGAAAAGTGGTATACTTATAAAATGGAATATTATTTGACCATAAAAGGAATAGAGTGTGCACTGCTATGTACTACAAAACAGATGAAACTTAAAAACAGTATATTTCAGGAAAAAAAACAACAAAAAACCAAAAACAAACAAACACAGAAACAAAAAGTCACATATTATATAACCCCATTTATATGAAATGTCCAGAACAGGCAAATCCACAGAGACAGAAGGTAGACGAGTGGTTGCCGGGGACTGGAGGAAGGAGGAAATGGGGAGTTACTATAGTAGATACAACCTAAATAGCTAGGTTGGTGGAGTTAAGCTTGTCTAGGATTGGCTTTTGCGTGTTTGCTGCCACAACACAGATAGTAAGATTAGAAGGATATCAAAAGTTTCTTTTGAGGGAGGTGAAAAATAGTCTAATAATTAGCTAGTGGTAATATTTGCCCAACTCTGTGCAAATGCTTGACAGGTGAATCTAACTCAATCCCATTACCAACTGCACTAAACTATAAATATAAGATCAGGAATCACTGTGACCAGCACAATGCAGGCGCTCAGTAACTGCTTTCCAATTTGAAGTAGGTAAGTCTTGGAAGTTGAGAGAGAAGAGATTGGGACTGGAGATTTGGAGGCATCAAGATACAAGATGCTATGTGAAGTTGTGATAAGCTTGCTCAAGAGAGTTCTGAGTAATAAAGCCAGGGTAGACTTCTTTGTGAGCCTGTACATAGCAGAGGACTTTCACATGTTTTGTTTCCCCAGTCTGTGAGTTCCTCAGGACAGGAGCTCGGTTCTATTTAACTTAGTCCACCGGGCTCTGAGCACTGTGCACAGTAAATGTTGGGAGCTCGGTAATCTTTCAGAGTGTATTAGTGCCACTGATAATAGAGGGCAGTACAATACTTCAAGGACACAAAAGGAGATATGACTACTTTGACCTTAGAGGGTAGAAATAGAAGTTTCCAGAGGGATGATTGAGCTCAGTCCTGAAAGAGAAGTTCATTTAGCAAAGTGACAAGAATTTTAAATAAAGGAGCAGCAAGAGCCTAGGTGTTGAGGCATTAAAGAGCACAATGCAGATAAACTCTTTCCACTTTTCAAGTGCATAGATAGGAAAAATATTAGGGAGAGTTGGAAAATGAGACTGAGAAAGTTAAGGTCAGACTATGAAAGTCTATGCTCGCACACTAAAGAATTTAAGCCTGATTATGGGTGGTCAAAAAGAAATTTCAAATTTAATTTGATAAAGGTGATTACATCTGTCTATCTAGGTAGCTAGCTAGCTATCCATCTATCTATCGCTGTGGTTTTTGACTCCATGTAGTGGGTCGACTCAGATAAAATTGTACTTGCACTCGCTTCCCTTTTCCTTACTTTATTGCCAACCCTGCCGGCTCTGGGTCACTAAGGCCAGTCAGTTTGTCCTGCTTGTCCCTCTACGTAGGGCACTGGACCAAGTCCCGTGGAGGGGAGAGGATATATCGAGCTCGCTATATATAATATATATATATTTATCTCCCTTCTCAAGGGAAGGACTTTAACAGAGGCTTTAGCAGAGGCTGTTACTTCTTTAAGTCTTTCATCCGAGGGTAAGAGGGAATGAGAAATCCACTCTATAAAACCCAAGATTTAAGTTAAGTGTCTTGAGAATTTGGACTTGTGGTGACCACGTAGCTGCACAACAGTTTTTTCGGATCTGAACTGGAATGGAGAGTTCCAAGTAGAAAAGTCGAGTGGTTCCAAGACCCCTCCCACCACACCGCACGCCCGTCAAGAACAGCCCGGAAGGAACCAGCAGCACAGAAGCAAGTAGGACGAAATGGGACCGTCCCAGGCCCCGGGGGAACGCTGGGAGGGGGACTGCGCGTGCGCACCTCGAGCGCGCCCCGCCCCCTGCCTTTTAATCGGGTGGCGGGAAAAGTCTCTCGGCGCCTACCTAGAGTGCCCCTGCGGCTTCCAAGTGTCGCTGTCGGCTTAGAACTGTCTTGCCCACACACGTACTCACCCGCTCCCCGCCGGCCCTCAGGATCTCCGCGGAGCCAGAGGCCCACAAAAGCGGGGCCGCAGCTTTTCCCGCCACGGACTTGACCGGACCAGTCGCCTCTGACATGGAGACGGGGCGGGGCGAACTGGGCTGGCCCATGTGACCCCGAGCGGGCAGGAGGGTTGGTGTTGAAGTAAGGAAAAGGGAAGCTAATACGAACAATGTTTCATCTGTATTGATTCCCTACATGGGGCCAAAGCACAGAAATATGCGATTTCTGCTGATTTAAGATAATAGGAATCAAAGTCCGATTAGCGGTGAATTTGCAAATATTCTTTTCCCCTCCCCCTACCGAGTGGATTTTTCCTAAGTCTTAAATAGGTTGGCGCAGTTACCCTTGTTTAGGATTGGCTTTGGTGTGTTTGCTGCCCTTCGCAGGTGCTGAAATCGGAAGGATACAGAGAAAATTAGCAGGGCCCCTGCTGCAAGATGACTTGCGAATTCATAGAACAACCTATATTAAAAAAAATGGTCTGAGGGATGAACAGGGGAGACTGTCATTTTGTTTCTGGGCAGAGTGAAGGGCACCCCAGGACTGCCATCCGCAGCATCAATAGAAAACATACTCTAGGCCCGCCCTTGTGGCGCAGTGGGTTAAGCAACGCACTATGAAGCAAACCACAGCCACTGCAGCACAAGTTCGATCCCTGCTGCCGGCCAGGGAGGAGACCCACATGGCGTGGCAGACCTCTCCTGCTGTGCCCGCTGCTGCCCTCAGCAGTGTTTCTGTCAATCTGCCTGTTCTGCATCCTGCTCTGTCTGGTGGATTCTCACACCACCCCCACACCTCTGGCCTGTACCCCAGTGCTTGTATGCATAAATAAATAAATCTTAAAAAAAAAAAAACATACTCTAAGCATAAGACCTTTAATGGAAAGGAACTTTAATATAATGAGTGGGCAACAAAGAGATGAGAATAGAAAAACAAAGAATAGAGTTTCAAACAAACACCCTAAGTTACCCAACCAAACAGGGCTGGCCTAAAGCAGGACTGCTTGGGCCTGACAATCTGCCACAAGTCTAAGGCACCTTCTGGTGGGGACCCAAAGGAAAGGGGCAGAAGTGGCTAGACAAGTCTGGAAAGGAAAGAAAAATCAAGACGAAAGCTGCCATTGTGGCTGAGAAACGAGCACACGTTCTTCAAACATCTCTGTGCTCCATGTGTTGTCTCCAAGTCTCCTTGCTCTGCCTTAAGTCTTCCTTTTCTGAGTCTCCTCTGCAGCTTCCCCTCCTCTCAGCTGGGCTCCACCCTTCCTTTGGTGGGGCTGGGAACCTGGCACCTCCCCTTTTCCTGGAGCCCACCCTGTTATAATACTATAGGTTTAATTTTAAAGCCTGTGGCTCTACCCAAAGAACAAACACATCAACTCAAAAGGATACCTGCACCCCTCTGTTTATTGAAGCACTATTAGTAAGACTTGGAAACAACCCAAAATACCCAAAAATAGATGACTGGATCAAGAAGATGTGGTATATATACACAATGGAATACTATTCAGCAATCAAGAAAGAAAAATCAATACCATTTGCAGCAACATGGACAGAGCTAGAAAGGACTATACTCAGTGAAACAAGAAAGAAAAGGGAAAATATCAGATGGTTTCACTAAGAGGAATATAGGGGAACCAAATAAAGGATCAGGGGGAAAAATAATGATCATAAAAAACAACACAACAAAACAAAAATAAACAGACAACTATAAATCAGAGACATTCTGCAGGGGAGGGGGGAAGAGGGATCAAAAAGAGGGCAGGACGAGCACAAGGGACTATGATGATGGTACACGGGTGAATTGGTGGAAATTCTATGGGGAACTACACCTGCGAAAATAAAGCAAACAAAAATGAACAACGATGTAAAATATACATAAATAAATTATTTTAAAAAAACATGTACTATCCTCCATGTGTAAAAAAAATAAAATAAAGCTTATGGAGTATGGAGGAGGTCCATGATAATAGGAGATCAACAATATATTTTCATTGGTCAGTTGAGGATCTCCTCTGGATGCTGTGATGAGTGTGTTTTGCCAACAATACCAGCAAATAATTATCTCCTGCATTATTAAAGCACTGGAGTAGAAGGAATCAGTGTCTGGGACAAGATGAAAGGACAGATGAAAGATAAGTGAAGAGATGCACGAACAAGGAAAATAAAGACGACTATATGCCTGGTGATAAAAGCAAAAAGATGCCATGTGAAGAGTTTTGATATACTTAAATTAAATTCTGAGGGTATAAAACTGCATATTTCCTTTTTCTACTTTACCCACCTGCTGTGCATTTGCTCCAGGCATCACATTTCCAGATTCCGCTTTAGAGAGCTCTTGTGTAGCTTAAGTACCATCTGCCTAGAAGCCCCACTGGAGAATGTCAGGCAGAAAATTTAAACTGCCTGACTTTTCTAGATTCTAGGTTTACCCACCACTTGGTTAACCCAGAATGAACTTGAAAACCAGCCAGTGGATGTAGACAGGTTTATGTGGCTTTACAGAACAGTTTAAACCCTGACTCACTTTTCTCAGAGCTACTGCCCACACAAGTCCCTGGGACAAGCACCCTGAGGTAAGTACCATTAACTTCCCCAAAACTTTTTGGTAAAATTTCATGCTTCTTTAAGGTTAATACCTCCATAACTTCTCTCCCACTCCTGCCCCTTCCAGCAACCCTTGAAATGCCTTGTCTTCTGCATTGGCTCCATCTACCTCTTGTGAAGAGAGACTCCCAGCCTCCTGGCTCCCTCAGAAACCTAGAGCCAGGCACTTGACTGGCAGCAGGGTAAAGGCCAGAAATGTAAGGTCTCACTTCCCAGTTCTCACCACACAGGGCTCACAGAGGAAGTATAGTATGACACCTCTTTTTCCTTGCCCACTTCTCATGCTGTGGCTGGAAATTCAAGCACAGCCACGTTCATTCACATTCATACACATAATGTACAATCACAAACACTCTGGTGGGAAAGATAGGATGGGGAAGAAGGAAAGTTTGCACCAACCAGCTCATGAATGGATTTTACACAGCAAAAGGCAAAAAAAAAATGTATATAAGTTAAAAAATAAAGAAGCACATGTCCCTCTCCACAGTACCCTTCTTCATCAGGGCTGGCTGAGCCTCTCTATGTAAACCTAGAAGCTTCCTACTCCCTCTGTCCAGCTGTCTTTTACAGAGCCTGGGTCTTCAGTTCAACAGGTTCATCTGTGCCCTCTGGTTGTCCATTGGAGTCGGTGGGTCTGGCACCCTTAAGAATAGACAGTCTTTCGGAAACACTCTTGAACCGGGGAAAGAGGAGAAAGTCATAAAGGAGGCCACCCAGGCCCCCTCCGATGATTGGGCCCACCCAGTACACCTGTAGGAGGAGAAAAGGCATGATCAGGTTTAGGGAGCGGACCAAGGCTAGGGTCACTCTTTTCCCAACCCCATCAGTGGAAAACAGATCTCTTGCATTTGGCACCTACAATTGGGCACTATTTGAGCAGAAATCAGTGTTTGTTGTTTTAAAGCTCTAACCTCTGCTCTATCTGCATGTCAAAATTCTGTTTCTTTTATTTTTTTTTAAGATTTATTTATTTGTACATAGAAGAACTAAGGTGTAGGCCAGAGGTGTAGGGGATGAGAGGATTCACCAGAGACAGAGTGGGGAGCAGAACAGGTGGATCTACTGAAATACACTGCTGAGGGGAGCAGCAGGTGAGACAGGAGAGGTCTGCTG
>JAGFMF010011883.1:402568-452989 GCA_019455555.1 Galemys pyrenaicus
CTCCCTGCTCTCTGTGGTGAATCCTCTCACCCCCCCCCCCACACCTCTGGCCTGTACCCCAGCTCTTGTATGCATAAATAAATAAATCTTTAAAAAAAAAAAACAATACAAGCAAGAGCCTCTGTTTCCAGCAATATAATGAATTGTGCTCACGCAAGTATGCCAAACTCTCTGACAGTTCCCTTAGCTGAGTGCTAATAGAGCAGCGACACATCTGGAGCAGGAACCTGTTATACCCATCCAGAGAGGTTTCAGGATTTTGTCCCTCTCTCCCACTCACCCAGTGGTTGGTGAAGTTTCGGGTAAGAATGGCAGGAGCAAAAGAGCGAGCAGGGTTCATGCCTGTGCCAGTATAATACATCTGCAAAAGACACAGTTGTAACTTAGACATATCCCCACCAACTCACCCCAACTTCTCTCCCACAGTTCACATTACCTCCGGGGCTGGCATCTTGCCTCCAGCCCGCAGCAGGTAGGGAAATCGTGATGGGGTCCCACAATAGAGTGAAGCATCGATGGCCCATCTAGGCATAGGCAATGGATCCAGAGGCAAAGCTCGCTTTTTCCTATCAAACTGATATATGCAAATCTACCTTGGGGCCAAGAGGGACCAGATGTACCAATTAGGAAAGAGAGGAATGGGTAGGGTTAATTCCTCTGTGCCATGTGACCCAAAACAAAGTGGAGAATATTCATGGTTAACAGTGGGGTAAGCAGGAAGAACCCTCCAGAGCTGGGAATAGTTTAGGGGACCTATAATCCCTGAATGAGAAGTTGTGGCCCACTCCTGCTTACCCCAAAGAGGTGGCCCAGGGTGAGGGAGAAGCCAACGGCCAGGGCCACAGAACCCAGGCGGCCATTCCGCCTCTCGTCATATGTGGCAAAGATGCAGAGCACAAACTGGAGCGTCAGGAAAATCTCCACTGTGGTGGCCTGGCCTGTGCTCACCCCAGGATGCAACTAGAAGGATAAGAAGAAGGGAGGTGAATATTAGGGCTGCCACAGCATTACCTCCTCAAGGCTTCTGAGGTAGGGATCCCCTTATGGTGTCAGCTCCCTGGAGAGGAAGGATAATTCAACCCTTTTCAAAGAAATTGAATCTTAAGTTTTCATAACAATACTCTTTTGAGTTGGAAATAAATGTACCTACTTATATGGATGAGACCCCTTATGGTAAAATAAGTTTTCTCAAGAATCTGTAAAAAGCTGGAAAATTGGAGCCCAACCCATATTTCTTGTCTCTCAGTCCAGGACTCTATGTCTTCCTTACCCCTCCAGCCACTTGGTGGTCCTCTCTACCGTGAAACACACAAGTACGCACACAGGCACACCCTTCACACACACACACCCACCCAAGAATGGAAAGCGCACCAGATTCCGCCACACCAGTTCGCTAACCCTTACCATGTTAAGTGCTAGGTTTCCTCGGAAGGCAGGTGGGGTAACACTATAGAGCACAGCAGCCCCAGTCACGGCTCCCAGGAGTTGGGCTGCCATATAGCAGGAGGCACGGAGCAGGGACATCTGGGAACCCACCAGAAAGGCAAAAGTTACTGCAGGATTGACATGGGCTCCACTGATATGGCCCACAGCCTGTACCAGCGTAGCCAAGGCTAGACCAAAGGCCAGAGCCACCTGTAGGACATGCAGATGCCCTGGGCCCCAACGCAGTGAGGCCCCCAGCCCAAATAAGACATAGAATAGGGTAGCAAAGAACTCAGCAAAAATAGCCCTCCAGAAGGAGGCTGACCGCAGTTCCCACATGGCAGGGGAATGGGCACAATGCCTGGGTCCTACTGCCCCCCTGACTGATCTGGGTGGCTAGTTCCCTTTATAGAGGACTCCTAATCCCTGGGAGGAGCAGGTTGAGGTGGCTGGCCCACCCAGCCTCTTAACCCCTTCATAGCTGTGGAGGACTGGACCCACTCTTATATATCTGATAAAGCTGCTGAATTTCCCCTTCCCTCCTCAACTGGGAGATGAACACAGACACAGGTGTGAGAGGGGGACTGGAAGAACTTATCTTTTTGTGACAAAGTTGGGGTTCATAGGCTTAATTGACACATATATTAGAACATTCCTCAACTCTGCTTGCAAGGCCAGTCAAACTAATTCACTTCATGGAATATGAAACTGGGCTCCTGGGGGCCTCCAAATTTCTATGAGTCAGCCAGGGAGAAGATGAGGACCTTAAGAGTGGGGTCCAGCAGGGAAGTTGGATAACTGAATTCTTTAGTTCTCTGAGATTAGAGGGTTTTTCCCCATTGGCTGGCTTGGGCTGGAATCTGTGGACCCTGCAGCTCTGGGCAGAACAGTTTTGCTGCATCTGGCTTTTTCCAAGCCTGGGTTCCCTACCCCCAACCCATGCCAGCACCTCCCTTTCAGAACCCTCAGCCTGTCTACAGAGAAAGATAGGGAGAAGCAGCTACATTCCATGGATAGGCTGGGAGTAGGGGCGTGGAAGGTAGAGATTAGAAATTAAATCTCAGAAACAGTTTGTACTTTGTCTTTCCTGACTCACAAGGTCTTGGTGGGAAGTACTGAAAGGAAGAAAACTGAGTCATGGCTTTGAAGTCATGGAAGGGTCTAATGCTTCCTAGTATGGTCGTAATCAGGACACTGGAGTCCTAAACCTGATCCCTAGGAAAACGTCTGGAGCTAGGAGTTTCTGGGTAAAAGGCTGGTTCTGGAGTGATAAAAGGATGAGATGGGAAAGCAAAGCTTGGGGAAAGAGGTTGTGTTCAGGTTGGTGAAAGACTTGGGACCTAGAGGTGAGGCTGTGTGGTAGTGGCAAAGGCAGAATGGAATGCACTGGAGAGTTGTGCCATCTTCATATGGTGGCAAATCAACAGGCCACAAGTTTTCTCTGTGAAGTATCAGAGGAGAACAAAAATTTGAAGGGGAGTTCTGCAAGATGGGTGCCCAGCATTGGTCCCTCCCAGTGTCAGTGGTGGGGAAAGAAACATGCCAGGGCTTCTACTCCTCTCTTTCAATATCCAGCTTGGGAAGCTATAACAGGAAGAGTAATAGCAAAAGCAAGATATCCCCTCTGGGACTTCCCTGATGGCACAAGGGGTTAAGTCATAGAACTATGAAGCTATCTGCAGCCACTGCAGTGTGAGTTCAATCCCCGGCCAGGGAGCTGACCCACATGGTGCAACAGACCTCACCTGTCTCACCCACTGCTCCCCTCAACAGTGTATCTTAGTAGATTGCCTGTTCTTTCCCTACTTCTTTCTGGTGAATCCTCTCCCCCACACCTCTGGCCTGTACCCCAGTTATTGTATGCATAAACAAATAAATCTTTAGGGAAAAAAAAGACAGACACTCTAACCTATTACCTGCATGAAGAATTGCTGACAACAGAGCAGAGGACCCCCAAGGGGAATGGTGCTCCTGATTTCACAGATTAGGAACAATCCATCAGAGGTCATGCATTGCTTAATGATGGGATGTGTTCTGAGAATGTGTTGTCAGGTGATTTCATTGTTGTGAGAACATCACTGAGTGTAAGCACACAAATCTAGATGGTGTCGCCTACTACATACCTAGGCTAGATGGCACGACCTGTTGGGACCACCATCATATATGTGGCCTGAACATTGTGTTGTCCAGAAATGCATGACTGTAATAGGGAGCAAGTGAGGCCATAAAGCTCAGGCAATCTTCAGGTAAAGATATTTTCTCAGCTTTATTAGTGGATACCATGTGATCACCACAATCACTTCTGAGATTGTCCAGAACCAATTCACCATCTTTCTGAAGCTGCTCCCTAGCCAGACCAAATCATCAAGACCTAAAAAAAAAAATCTGGGTTTGAGTTCCACAAAAATATCTATCTTGTTATCTTTTTGGATTGTATGAGGATAAAATGAGATAGGCCCAAGCAATATACACATTCAGTTAGCTGCCTAAGTCAGAATTTAAATGGGCTGACTTGTAAATTAATCAGATATAAACATAATGTATGATTAGCAAGTGCTTCATGTCATCTCTAGCAATTACAATGTGGTTGGCCAGGGGTACAGTGCTGAGGGGTGCGTGACCATCCAGCTCTGCTTCTACCATGTGGAATGTCTACTCCAGTCCTATACTTGAATGCCAGGTCAGCATGTAACCCAGTTCCATTGTGTGAACAGTTTCAGTAGGACAAAGGCCCTAGTGTAGCACAAGCCAGTCTAGCAGCCCCATGGCTAGATCGTGAGGCCCCCCCTTTTCTCTTTCTCTGGTCATGCTTTGCTGACTCCTGCCTCCTGGCAAAGTCCAGAATAATCACCAAGCTCTGAGCCCATCATTCCTCCCCCATCTGTTGGAGATGGAGCCAGTGGAGGTCTCCAGTTAACGCTTGGATCAGGCCAGAGCCCCACATATTTTGAGATGGAGTAATCCAAGAAATAAAGTAGACCAGACTGGTCCATCCTGTTCTTGCCTCTTTATCCCCTTCCTTTCCTCGGGAGTTAGACACAACCCAAGAAAGGTAGACCAGTGCTCACTATGGGTCAGGTACTGTCCTAAGCACTTTACATGTGTTATCTCAGGTACTGGTATTCCCTAGCATTGCACCTTCAGTTTATTCTCTACTTATACTAGTTTAGACCCTCTTCCTTGGGCTTCATCTCTGTCCACCTCTCCTTTATGACTTATGTCCATAGACCTATAGAACACTTCAAACTGTCCAAAACTGAATTATCTTCCCCCCAGCCAATCATGAATTATCTTCTGTATCCATCTGTACCTTATTTAGTCAGAGCCCTATGAACCAGCCTTGACTTCTTCCCCCATCTTCTAACTCCCATCTAATTAGTCACCAAAGCTCCATCAATTCTAGACAGCTAAGCCTACACTATGTCTCACCTGAGAACTCTACTGGCGTTGGGCCCTTTGCCTGTGTTTCTAGTCTCATCCCCTTCAATTCATTGTCCATGTTCTTGCCAGCTTTACTGTTATGTAACTACCTCTAATTTGTCATTTTCCTGTGTTCCCTTCAACATCTCCCAAACGTCTGAAAGACATATGTATTATAACATACACAACTTTTAGTACAGACTCAACTTCTCAAACTGCACTTCTGCTACCCAACTTGAGACTGGTAAGATTGGGCTTCTTATAGTTCCTCAAACACTCCACTCTCTGCTTTAGCTCAGGCTGTTCCCTATACCCTAAATGTCTTTTCCCTTTTGTTTATAAAGTAAATTTCTAGCACTTCCTATTATGCATGTAAATGTAAATAATTACTTGTTTATTAGCAATGAGGCAGGTAAATCATCTTTGAATGATGGTGAATTTATTGGATGGTCAGTCTTTAAAAGTGAAATAATAATATAAGAGATGACAAATAAGTTATTCCTAAGCAAGGAATATAATAGTGGTGTCTCTAAGTGATAATATGAGGATATGAAGACTGTTTCAGCCCTTGAGACTAGCATGGAACCAAAGAAGAAATCCTACAGAAACACAATTCTGTAACTTTCATTTCTACCGAATGCAAAGTATTAACAGAGCAGGATTTTTCTAAGGGAAGTATCTCCTCCATGCCTTTGCTCCTAAGCTTGAAAAGAAAAAAAGTTCTCCTCCCACTTAAGATGAATAGGCCAGGCTGACCCCTGGTGGGAAGAATGAGCCACTACATTGCATGTATGTGTGTCTCAAACTCTCCCTTCCTCCATTTATTCATTCAGAAACAATGAACATCTGGAAATACCAGAGAGCACAGAGAACAGAGGACTTGATCTTCTTTCTTAAGAATTCACAAACTAGGGCCTCCCTGGTGGCACAGTGGGTTGAGCGCCTCGCCGTGAAGCGTCTGCTACACAGTAGTGCAGGTTCGACCCCCGGCCAGGGAATGGACCCACATGGCACAGCAGACCTCTCCTGCCTTGCCCGCTGCTCCCCTCAGCAGTGTGTTTCAGTCAGTCTGCCTGTTCTGCTCCCCACTCTATCTCTGGCGAATCCTCTCCCCTCCCGCGACTCTGGCCTTTACCCCAGCTCTTGTATGCATAAATAAATAAATGTTTAAAAAAAAAAAGAATTCACAAACTAATGAGTGATCTCGCTAGCTGACCTTTTAAAGGTTCCCTCAGGAGCACTTGTGAGAATGGGAGACCAATTAGATGGTCAATGCCAATAGTCCAGGGGAGAAATAATGTGAAAAAGATTGAATGAAAATAAGAAATATGAGAAAAGAGAGACAAATAAGTCAAAGAGGGCCTCCCTGGTAGCACAGTGGGTTAAGCAACACACTATGAAGCAAAACCGCAGCCACTGCAGCACGAGTTCGATCCCTGCCGCCAGCCAGGGAGGGGGCCCACATGGCGGCAGACCTCTCCTGCTGTGCCCGCTGCTCCCCTCAGCAGTGTACTTCAGTTGATCTGCCTGTTCTGCTCCCCCTCTCTGTCTGTGGTGAATCCTCTCACCCTCCACGCCTCTGGCCTGTACCCCAATGCTTGTATGCATAAATAAATAAATCTTAAAAAAAAAAAGTCAAAGATTTCTAGGTTTCTGGCATGAACAATTGACTCATTATGGGTTGCAGCTCATGGGAATCAGTGAATCTAGGAAGACATTTGTGTAGGAAGACAAAGTTAGCTATAGACATGTTAAGTTTGAGATGACTAGAGGACATCCAGGTAGAAATGTCCAATTACCTGTTGGGTATACAGATCTGGAATTCAGGAAAGAAATATGAGTTATAGATTTTGAGAGTCCGAGAATTAATAATGGACTTTACCAGAGTAGATGAACTATACAAGAGAAAGGATGTATGTTGGAAAGAAGACATTAGCTAAGATTTTGAGCAAGCTGAGGTTTCTTTACCTGTTTTACCATTTCTGCTGTTATGACTTCTTGCAATTCTCTCTCCAACATTAGTTCAAATAGTACTAAACTGGAGTCTTCTTTGCTTCTTCAAAAGGGTTTTTTAATGACTAAATTTCTGACTTCAAAATAGCACTCAGACTTAAGCATGGACATTGGATAAAAGCAGACAGATGGAAGTTGGGAGATCACTTCAGAAGTTACTAGCTTAAAATGAGAAATTCCCACTTGAGGCCAAGGATGACAAAGGCCTGTACCAGTGTCAGCTCCACCAAGAAACGGGTTTCAAGCCTGGAGTAGGAGGTAGTGTTTGGTCAACTTTTAGTAAAGAGACTCTGAAAGACTTAAAACCACTGTTTTTGAGGGACAGGAAAGTAGAGGTAGGATGCTGATATTGGGCTGGCCAGAAGTCCTGAGAAATGGATAGAAAAATTCAGAAAGCAGGGATATAGCGCCTCAAGCAGATCAAAATGCTAAATGGAGGCCTTATATAATCACTGATCTCATACTTGTTCCCCTTGATACTTTGGTTAAGCAGGGAAAACTAAACAATAAGTGAAACTTTCCAGTCCTGTCCCTAAAAATACAGTATCTGTGTTCACAATGTTATTTATTTTATATTTATTAAAATAACTGCCACTTACCAAGTGGTTGCTATTTGTCAAATTGTAATCTAGGTTGCTTTGTTTTTGTTTTTGGATTTATTTATTCATGCATATAAGAGCTGGGATACAGGCCAGAGTCTCAGGAGGTGAGAGGAGTCAGCAGAGATAGAGTGGGGAGCAGAACAGGCAGATAGAATGAGGTACACTGCTGAGGGGAGCAGCAGGCGAGGCAGGAGAGGTATGCTGTGCCACATGGATCCCCTCCCTGGCAGAGGATCGAACTCGTGGTCCTGTGTGCAGATGCTTCACAGTGTGGTGCTCAGCCCGCTGAGCCACCAGGGAGACCCCTATTCTAGGTTCTTTTATCATTTAATTTTTCCGTAGGTGTGTAATAGGGTCATCCCAGGAAAAGAAAAAGTTCCAAAATCCTGGCTCCGCCCTAAGGGAACAAAGCTAAGGAAAAAAAAAATTTCTGCAGAAAAAAAAAATAAATAAAAATAAATAAAAAACAACAAGAAAACCTGGAGAAGACACGTGGAGCAAAGGGACATGTGAAAAAACTGGGCTTGCTTTTTAGTCTTAAACTAGTTAAAACAAATATGAGTAAAAAACCTGTAAAAAAATTAACAATGGCAGCTGTCATCTTAATTTTAATTTTGCTCTTTTCCTCCCAAATTTGTCTCTTTCTGACCCTTTTCTATGGTGTCTCTACTAAAAAATCCTTTAAATGTGTGGCAGGTTTTTGGGCCTTGCTTTGGGCCAATCCTATTTAACTAAACTTTTACCCTCAAGGAAATGGGTAACTTTAAATGCTTAACTCAATAACTATATTCTTTATTCTTTCTTTATTGTACCCTAATTGTATTAAAATTCCTTTCCATTAAAAGTTTTATGTGTTTATCTTAATGCGGCAGATGGCAGAACCCATTCAAAAAGAGCAAGCTTGTAAGTTCTGGGTGCTCCTCTCCCTGCCCTGTAACAGGCTTAATGGCATTTTCTGTTTTACAAATGCGTGCACTATGGCTCAGAGAAATTAAGTGATTTGCCCAGAGTCACACAGAGGAACTAAGTTTTTTTTTTTTTTTAAAGATTTATTTATTTATGCACACAAGAACTGGGGTACAGGCCAGAGGTGTGGGGGGTGAGAGGAATCACCCAGAGAGCGGGAAGCAGAACAGGCAGATCAACTGAAGTACACTGCTGAGGGGAGCAGCGGGCACAGCAGGAGAGGTCCGCTGCACCATGTGGGGGTCCCTCCCTGGCCTGCAGCAGGGATCGAACTCGCGCTGCAGTGGCTGCGGTCCGCTTCATAGTCAGCTGCCCAACCCACTGCGCCGCCAGGGAGGCCCCGAGGAACTAAGTTTAATTCAGTTCCCTAACTCTAAACTCTATACTTTCAACCACCTCTTCACATTCTCTCTCTAAACGTGATATCTGGTTTAAATCTGAGTAGCGTTCCCCCCCTTAAAAAAAACTGTAACAACGGCGCAGGCGGGTGGGGTGGAGGGCCAGAGACCAGAACACAAGTCACTAAAATGGCGGCTCCCTGCTGGGCGCTGGTTTCTTTTCGTCATCACACTGCGCGCCCAACTGTCACTCACCACGTGCAAGAGGAGCGAGCCAGCAGATGGCGGGGTCTCCAGCCGGGGGGCGTGCCCTGTTCTTCCGTGGCGCAAGATGGCGCTGCCCTTTGCTCGTTCGCTGTCCCTGTACCGCTGGGGAGCCAAACAATTGGGGGTTGCTGCCGCGGAAACCCGTAGAGGTAGGATTATCTCCTTTTACCTTTTAACCTCCAAAGTGGTATCGCGTCTGTTATGCCTGGGGCCCGCTCCGTTAAACAACCCAGCCCCCTTTGGGTCACATTTCCCCTCCCCCGTCGTTGTTAGTGTACATTCCAAAGCTGCGACCCTATCTGGTTTTTTTAAATCCCGGGACGTCCCCAGTCCGAGGGCTGCCCTACTAAAACTGCCCCACTTTCTTGCCCCACCATTCTTCCCTGTATCCTCGTGATCTCCTGACTGCCGACTTCATGTGGGAATATGTATATGTCATTCGTTCTAAGGTTCTAGCCCCAGTCGTCATCCCATCTTTTTGCTCTGCCCGCAGGCATCAGTTTCAAACTAGAAGAAAAGACAGCCCACAGCAGCCTGGCCCTCTTCAAAGGTGACACAGGTGTCAAATATGGCATGGTGGGATTGGAACCCACTAAGTTGGCCCCGAATGTGGAGCGCTTCCGGGAGTGGGCAGTGGTGCTGGCAGACACAGCGGTCTCCAGTGGCAGGCATTACTGGGAGGTGACAGTGAAACGCTCCCAGCAGTTCCGGATAGGAGTGGCCGATGTGGACATGTCCCGGGATAGCTGCATCGGTGTTGATGATCGTTCCTGGGTGTTCACCTATACCCAGCGCAAGTGGCACACCATGTTGGTGAACGAGAAAGCCCCTATTGAGGGCATCGGGCAGCCAGAGAAGGTGGGGCTGTTGCTGGAGTATGAGGCCCAGAAGCTGAGCCTTGTGGATGTGAGCCGGGTCGCTGTTGTCTACACCATAAAGACAGATTTCCGGGGTCCAGTGGTGCCTGCCTTTGCCCTTTGGGATGGAGAACTGCTGACCCACTCAGGGCTTGAGGTGTCTGAGGGCCTCTAGCATGTCCACCATTGGAGTCCCTAATCACACTCTTGGCCAGCCTTCTGCCAGTATCTGAAACCTTTAAGCTTTGTCCCAAGCAATCTCTAGTTCCCATAATCTTGTGTCAGGTCCTCTGTGCAATATCTTTGTCATCTTTTTCTCCCCTGCCCTGTGAATTTAGGTAAAGCCAGCCACCTCCTCAGCTCCCCAAAACTATTGCCAGTTTCCCCAGTTACCATGAATGTACTTTCTCTGACTTGCCTCCTTCAGCCCCTCTGCTTAAGCCTTTCACAGATTTTGTTCAGTCTGGGGTCTTTAGTTTGAATTTACTCATGGCTGCAATCTCTTTTTGCCCACATGTAGCTTTTGTTTGTTCTTGGGGCTCTACTGAATTTCTCCAGAGTAAACCCTTTCTACCTCTGGCTGGAGGAGAGTGGTGCAGTCTACAAGCTGGCCCTTTCTCTGTAGCAGAGTCTGGGCTCGGGCTCCCTCAGGAAGTGCTTTACTGTCAGAGTAAGAACAGAGCCCTCCCCAGTACCTCAATGCCACACTCTCAGCCCCACACAGCTGCAGCTATCCTCACCCCTAGTCTATCTGCCTTAGTCTGCACACCTCTGACACCTGGTCAATCCGTTATAATCACTAGGCCAGTTACAACCATGACCAAAGGGGAAGACACACTTGGGGGTATTGTGCTAAAAATTTTATTCTTGAGAAGTTCCACATTCATTTTTGCTACAGTTGGAACTTCCAGGAGGAGGGAGGCCTGAGTTCTTGTACAATCCATTTTTGGACCTGCTCAGACCCACACCCTCACCCCCTTAGCAGCAGAATAAACTTAATCTATAGCAGTATTTGGGGTTGAGAAAAACCTAGTGGAGTGAGTGATTATATATGTGAAATATGTATGTGAAATGTATATATTGCTTGAGCTGTCTGACCCTATGGTTCCATCTTATTCTACTTTTATGATGGAGACATAGCTGTATGCTCCTCGGGGAGAAAGAGGACTGGGTTTAGCAAAAATAATAATTTGTGTAATTAAAGTTTATTTGAGCACAAAATACTTTCTCTGTCTATAAAATTGCTGTTAGCAGTAGTACTTCCTGGTCTAGGGTAGGCAGATTTCTCCAGACTATTAAAGCCAGGTGTGTAGCTACCCTTTGCCCTCCTTCCTCTGTGATATATACACATATATCACATATATATCTACATATATGCCTGGTGGCTAGAACCCCTTCACCAGGGCATCTCTATCCATCATGATGGTTTCTTCAGGGAGAAGAGGGCATCTGGGTGAAGATCTGGGGTGGTTTTGAGTGGGCTAGGATATTAAGCTGTACTTTGAAGCAGCCCACAGTCTCCATGGGTAGCTCTACTGCAGGAGTCCAGCGAGGTACTTCTCTATACTCTGTCTGCCAAAAGAATGGGGTATTTTGACTGTCAAAGAAAGCACTGGCCTAAGTCCTGGTCCCCACTGAAGCAGTGTAGCTCTCCATAGCATGTTTGGTAGTAATGGGTTAAGTGTGTGGCCAGCTGGTGCTTTTTCTGGAGCAGGGACACTGTGTGCCCCACGCTCACACCATGCTCTCTAAGTTCTCTTTGGACAAAGCCTCAGCCTCTGCCTCAGCCTGAGTCTGGGATAGTGTGTAGGAGTCCTGGTAATCTTGAAGCAGCTTCACCACCTCCAGGTGGTTGAATTGCACAGCATCATCCAGGGGAATGTTGCCCCACCTGAGAGGAACAAGAACCAAGATCAGAAGAGATGGAGGGTGCTGTGGTTAACACATGTGACTGGTGGCTGAAGAACAGTAAAAAAGCTGGCCCCACCTCTCCCCCTCCCCATCCCCTTTTAGCTTTATTCCACCCACCTGTCCTTGACAAAAGGATTCACTTTGCATGCCTCAATCAGGAATTTCACAACTTCAATGTGCCCTAGGAATAAAGGCAGAAGGAAAATTAGAGGATGCATCGTTGGACCTTTTGGTATCAACATTAGCAGAGCCCTTGGGCAGCTGGAGTCTAAACCAAGGATCGGGGGAGATGGCGGTCTCTTCTTACTTTGCACCCTACAACAACCAGCAATAGCCTGCAGATTGAAGGGCATCTGAACAAAACTAGTTACTGCCCCTGTATCTTGAGGGCGTATACAAAGTGGGTATGCTTAGTACAAGAGAAATGGCTTTCAGATCTTCTTCCCCTCTTAGCAGATACCTTCAGCTGCAGCAACATGCAGGGCCGTGCGGGAGTCATAGTCTTTCTGTTCCATGTCCATGGCTGACAAGGCAAACCTGAGGGTAGTGGAGAGCAGCTGGAGTTACCCAGCTCAGACAAGAGTAGAGAGTCCTTTTAGAAGCAGGAGTCACATGAGATAGGTTACAGAAAAAGTAAAACAGCTTGTGCCAAGATGAGTATGTACAGTCGGTGCACCGTACCCAGATGACAAGGGAGCATGACGCTTCCAGAAACAAGTACCTAGCCATGGTAGGTGCCTGATACGTAGCTGTAGCTGTTTGTAATCTGAGGTAGGGTCCACATCTACCCCCCTAGCACTCTAATCTTAACACCCAGCTTATTTTTAACAATGGCTACCATTAAGTTCTTATATGGCAGCCACTATAGTTAAAAAAAAGTTCTTTAAATTCTGTTTATGTCCATTCTGATTATAAAATTGAACCCTTAAATATTTTGCCTTGTTGAGCCCTATTGAGATCTCTGATCAGGAGTATTTTGTGTTTATTTGGTCACAGAAGTACCTTCGAAGAGCTGAGACGTCTCCACTATAGGCAGCAAATAACAGGTTTACCACAGTCTTGTTCTGAAACACAAATTATACCCACCTGAGATTAACTGTGACTTTGAACCAGCCCAGCCCAGCTCTGACTTGAGATCCTCTTCCATGGATAATTAGCTAGGACTACTACTCAAGTGTTACGGAATGCTCTATTAAAAAACATTCTCAAAAGCCACCTGGGTATTCCTTACCCGAACTTCTCCTCCTTCACGCCGTGGGTCTAACTTCCGAGCACAGTGCCTCAGATTGTCATAGTTGTGGAAATTGAAGTGAGACACCAACTTCTAGAATTTTAAGCCAAAAAGATTGTTTTCTTGTACTTGGGGGGAGCTCAAAATTCCTTTCTTTACTCAATTCAAAAGTATTAAGTATTATATTCAGAGCAACTTACCTGGCAGAAGCTGATACCCCTGTTGCTGTTACCCAACTTGTCGAGTGGAGGTGACAGACACATCATTCCCATGACATTGGGTACCACCAGGAGGATGGCTCCTGACACAGCTGACTTAGCTGGCAGGCCCACCTAGGTGACAAAGGTGAAACTGAAGATGAGCAAGAGCTATCCCAAGAGTGGTTTAACAAGATCGCTCATCCAAATGACTGCATGGGCAAGGTCACAGCCATCTCAATTTTTTTTGCTTGTTAATTAGCTTCTATTACCTCCTTTTGGTCCCCTTTCAAATCAGAACTTAATAAGGAAGTATTTTTTATCTGTGCGTCAGGCTGCGCTAGGTTCAGGACAAGGTGATTTGACTTACATTTTGTTAGGAGGTATTAGGAGATAATAACAGGTAAACAAAAAGACAAAAGTAATTACAGCTCATGGTAACAGAGAGGTAAGGTGCTGTGATAGAGGATATAGGTGGAGGGGAACCATTTGCAAGAGTTGTCAGAAAAGCCTCTTTGGAAGTGACATCTAAGCTGAGATTCAGGAGGCGCACCAGCCGCATGATGTGTGGCAGAAGCAGTTCAGAGCTGCAACATCGTGTTTGAGGAACTTGTGTTTTACTCAAGGATTCTCAGCTTAATCTAGCTGGGAATTAGTACATGAGAGGCAGGAACAAGCTTCCACCTGTCCACCTTCAGAGACTCAGTGTCCTCTCTTCTTGCACTGGGCTTGTAGCAAATGGATGGCAGGACCAGAAGCACTCACATGGAAGGCAAACTGGCCCGAGAAGTCGTACATGCCGCAGGAGTGCATGAGGCTGAGGGTGTTGCGCACTGCTTCAGCGCTTAGCACGCTCTCGCCTGTGATGGGGCAGATCCCGCCATTGGCCAGGGTGGCTGCCATGACACTGCCTGATTCACAGGTGACCTCTACGGAGCACAGCTATGGAGACAAGGCAAAGGTGAGGGTGCGGTATGGACCTGAACACTGTTACTGGGTGTAGAGCACTTCTTGACATCTTGATTTTTCAACAAGTTCCCCTGGTATTTCTGAAGGACACCAGAACCACTGAAGAGGATTGCGGGTAGGAGCACAGAGGCAGTCTGTCTTGCTCCCTTGGCCCTGAGCCAAAAGCAGTGTTTACTTACCTGGAAATAGAGGTCAAGGGCAGCCATCATGTCCACCCCCTTGGGAAAGCACTGCAAGGAAGAGGGGAGAGCATTTCTCTTCAGGCACAAGCAGTTTATGTCACCCTGGAGGATCTCAGTCAAAGGCCCCAACCCAATCTCCCTTCCACCAGACACAGGATACCCAGGGTCTTTCTCTGCCAGCCTCTCCCAGTTACCTTCTTTTCCTTTAGATAATAGCCGATGGCATAATTCCGATCCCCTGTTTCCTTTTCTGACTGGAATCTAAGGCAAACACCATTTTAGTATTTGATGTGTGCAGGGGAGGTGTGAGTAGAGAGACAGGGCTCCATCACATAGGTCAAATTAAATCAGCCCCTCATAAACTGTCACAGTAATACTGGAGGAAACTTTGGAACCTGAGTGAGCACTGGGCATAGCTTTATTGTAAAGTATGAAAAACAAAACAAAACCCAAAACTGTCTAGTCATCTATCCTAGCAAAAGGGGTGGTTTTTGGCTTTGAGAAGGTTGGTAAGATGGGATCTAGGTGTAAATCCTACATTGATTTTCTCCTTTACTAATATACAGAAAGGGAATGAAGTCTTTTACAAAGTAAATGCCAATGAAGGGACTCAAGGAAGCTGGAAGGCCAAAGTTCCCTTGCAATTTCTTCCTTTTAATATTCTATTATCTCTTCTTCCATCTCAAACACACGCCCCCAACAGTGCATTTGGCCAATCCTGTGAACAGGCCTTACGTGGCATTGCTGAAGCCCATGTATTCATTCCCAGCCATTTTGTTCAGATACTGCAATACCTAGAAGAGAAGAAGGGATTTGGGAGGTACCACATGAGTGGGGACCCCTACCAACACCTGTTAGGCTAACTACCCTCTGAACTCCTCAGTCCTTACCCCAACAGGGACTTCAGGAGGCTTATCTCGCTAAAGCCCACAGACTCCCATGCCTCCAGAGAGAAGGCTTCTAGTATGGGCTGGCACACTAGTGGGATTAGAACTCTCTGGGGCACCTGGAGAGGACAACTTGCCAGAGAGAAAAGCAGCCAGGGCTGAGTAGGTAGGGAACTTACAAAATCAAACTTCTCTGCTTTGTTACAGTCCATCTGCAGAGAGAGAGAGAGATTTCAGTATTCCCAGTCTTAGAGGATGACGGGAAGAGCAGAGGATGTTTGCGTTCAAGTATTATACTGGTTTTTTTACTGGAATGTTCTGTTTCACAGTGACTTTTTTCTTTCAAAAACTGGGATCTTCTTGTTTCCATGCGTATCTAGTGACTTTAAACTAAGTCATTTAGGTCCATCCTGGTGGTGCAGGGGTTAAAGTCTCAGCACTATTAAGCTAATGCCAGTCACTGTGGCCTGAGTTTGATCCCCACCCAGGGAGCTAACCCATATGGAGCAGCAGACTTCTCCTGTCTCTCCCACTGCTTCCCTCAGCAGTGTATTTCAGTATTTCTGCTCTCCACTCTGTTTCTAGTGAATCCTTTTACTCCTCTTCACCCGTACCTCTGGCCTACACCCCAGTTCTTGTGCATAAAAAAATAAAAACAAATCTTTAAAAAAAAAACAACAAAACTAAGTCATTTAGATTATTAGGTAATGAGCACAGAAAATGTCACCCTGTGTATGAGCCTCACCCATCCAAGTCTCACTCCCACTTCCATTCTCAATCCTAACCCTCCCCCCTGACTCCCACTTTCATTTTTCTACATCAGTCCTGTTCCCAAGACCCACCTCTATTCCTGATCCATTCCTTATGTCTGAAGCTGAAGCCTTACTCTGTCCCATCCCTAACTCATAGCCATGTCCAACTGAGTGACTGACAAGAATGGGATCAGAGTAGCACATATAAAATTCAATTATATAAATGTTATTGATAACTGAATTGTTAGTTCAGAGTCAAGTTCAGTGGGGCCTGCTTAGATAGGAAGGGGATGAGGCAGGACCCATATAGGGGTTTTTGATAAAGCTATCCTAGAGCAAAGGAAGACTGAACTGGTCTCCCTGCTCTCTCCCACCCAACCCCACCTCACACACAATGCTTCCTGCATGTGTCAACTATAGAGTCAACACCATAGGGACTCTGACACCGGAATCCTTGGGGGAGGGGTTTCTAACACCACCTTCCCCAGGAGGGATTGTGATTGGCTCCAGAGTGTTGCTGCCCACACTGCTCTCGGGTTCTTGCTCAAGCCCCGGGAGAGTTACAGCTGACGGCTGGCCTGACACCTTTGCTCAAGGCCAACTCGCAGTTCCAGGTGACGTGAATAGCTGCCCTGGCCTGGCCATTCACCCTTCCTTCCTTGTGACCCTCACCCAGAAATGGCCAATCAGTGTCTAATAGTCCTGTCCTCCCCCTGTGTCTGGCATTGGCCCTTGGTCCTAGGCAGGGTCAGGACCTGCTCATTTCTCTAAGGGCCAGGAAACCCTGGGCTTCAGATTCATGGATTGGGGCAGGGGTATAGTTCCTTTTACTTATATCCTCAGCATAAAATGTAGTCCCTACTGTGCCCTCATGTGCTTTTTGGGGACCCTCAGTAGTCAAGGGTATTCATGGAGAGGTGGACAGAGATGACGGATATAGGAACAAGGGAATTCAGAGAACTGAATCTTAGAGAAGACTAAGGTGGCACTGACCTTGATCAGGGAGCTTACGACAATGGCACCAGCATTGACCATGGGGTTGTGGGGGATTCCTGGGGAAATATAAACCACCCAGAGTCTTATCAGCCACTGGATAAAGCTTCCTTTACAGCCTGTCCACTCTGCAAGCTAGACAACAAATATTTTCTTGTGGGGAGGCGAGAATGACATGGCCAATCAGGAGGGCAGACAAAGAAGCAAAAAAAGGTTGGAGCAGTAGAGATGAGGAAAGGGGGGCAGCTATGAATGTGGTTTGAGCCCTACTGGTACTCACCTTCTTCGTTGAGGGAAAGCTTGTTGTAGCGCAGGCCGCTGGGCTCCTTGCCCACAAATTTGTGCACATAGTCAGTGCCTAGGGTGCTTATGGAGATGGCATAGGTTAGGGGCTTCACACAGGACTGCAGGCAGAAAGGGATCTTTGTGTGGCCCACAGAGTGCCTGGAGGCAGACAGATGCATGAAAGGGATCGGCCTTTATTCTGCATTTAGGCCCTGCCTCCCCTTCCTCTCTCCCAGCATCTCACCGCTGACCATCCACAGTGCACAGGGAGACACCCCACAGGTCTGGGTTCGCCTTGGCCAGCTGAGGGATGTAGGCTGCCACCTGGGCATGAGTGGGTAGAGAAAACAGACACAGTGGAAGTAAGGGTATGGAGTGAGGGAACAGAGCTGAGGTTCAGAGTCAAGAGAATCTTTTAAATAAAAGAAAATTCTGTCTTCTGCAGGGCAACATGGGTCCCCCTCCTACCTGTTGTTCCCAGAGACACCCAAGCCTTAAGTCCTAGAAGGCCTTATATTTCTGTAGCCCCACTCCTATACAGATGGCAGTAAACCCTTGGAAGGTAAAAAGAGGAGAATTCTAGGGTCAGCTTTCCTTTTTGGTTCTTAGGCTCAATTATGCTATGGGTCTATTTCTAGTGAATCTTTATGCTCACTGTCCCCATAAAAGCCTGATTTCCTTGCCTGCTCTAGAACTCATACATATAGAAATACATAAAGCCCTTGTCCCCATTTTTAGAGATTTTGATCATCCATTGGATACCCAGCCCCAGGAAATCTCCAAGAAGCAAAGTGTATCTAGCCCAGAGCCCTTGCCCCTCCCTTAGTCCCCTGGCCCTCACTTTGCCTTCAGTGAGCTCTTTGGCATCCTCAAAGATGCGATCCACATGGCCCGTGAACTCCTCAAAATCAGGAATGACAAACTTCTTTCGGAATGCCTGGGTCAGGAGCACAATGTTGCTGCTCACACACCTGGATCCCGGACACGATTGGGTTAGGGGGCTGGAGAGACGCAGCTGTGACTCACTCCGGAGCCATGAAGTTGGGAATAAAGAAGGTGTGAGTGGTCATCAGGTCTGGGACTAAGAGCTATGTGACCTTTGGTGTGTCATCTTATCTTTCTGGATCTTAAGTTTCTTTGTCTCTAAAGTAAGGGGTTGTAATGATATTGAGAGATATCCCAAGATACAGTGCCTTAGGATATGAGGAAAAAAAATCTGAATAATATGTATAATAGGTCACTTTCATATTTTAAAAAATCCTAGATCATATAAGTACATTTACGTATACTCTCATATATGTAAATGCATAGGACATTATCTACATGCCACCCACTAATCTGTTAACAGTGTTTTCTTCTGGGAAAAAGGACTGGGATTGGGGAGAAAGGGAAAAGAGAACATGTATTTCTATATTAAATGAAATCCCCAAGGTCCCCTCCCTGCTGTTATAGCCTATATGCACAGAACATATTTGAGACCACTGCCCTTGTTTCTGGGGCCCTCACTTTTGGAAGAGATCTCGATCCAAGAGGCCACCGCTGCTGGATTCTCGAACCATGTGGCGCATCTGGCTCAGGCAGTCCCGCAGCCGAGGATCTGACGTCTGCAGTCCAGTGGCCTTCAGTGCCTTTGGGGAAAAGGAAATGCCTGGTAAAATCAGCTACAGAACAGTCATCCAGTTCTAATAATGTTTCCCAATGGATAACAAGTAGCTCAACCTCAGCTACTACTATAGGTGGAACAAGTGGGTTTGGACACAAGAAAGGAGGGAAAGGAGCAGCTCTGAAGGCTAATAGGGGCTTCCTTCCCTTTTTCATAAAGGCATCTAGTTTCTGAACCCCTTGTGTCAAAGCTCCAAACCAAGAAGATGGTTTGACAGGAGATTTAATCTTTTCACCCTGGGGCAGGGATAAGATGGTCCCAGCAGCCTAGGCATCTTATCAACTACTGTTCTTCATCCCCTCATAACAGTACATTTGCTGCCCTGCATTTGTCCTACCCTCCCTAGCCCCCTTTCCAGAGACCCCACAGGATTAGTGCTTTGAACTTACAGTAGTGAACTTGTGGATAGGGATTCGTTCTTGTCCCTCGGCAATGGTGTAGAAGAGCAGATCACCCAGGCGAGACAGCATGCCGCTCTCTGACGCATCACTGTTTGGGGGTAGAAATGGGAAGGAGGGCAATAACCTGAGAACTCTCCCTGCTTCTTCTCCTGGAACATGGACTGATTATAAGTAGGTAGGTGTCCTCGCTCTGTCTTCTACTGGAAGCATCTTGCTCTATCCCTGTATTTCCAAATTTTTGTTTACCCCGAGAAGTCTTAAACCTTACTCTCGAGCTTTCTTTTGTTCCTAACGGTCATACCTTTATTTCTTGCTGCCTTCTAGATGCTTCTATTTCTAGATGTCCCATAGGTACCACAAACTCATTATGCCCAAACATGAGGTCATCTCTTCTCCCTCCCTCTACTCCTCCTCTTCTGTTTCCCATCTGAGTTAATATCATTACTACTCACCAGGGTGCCAAGGTGGAAATGTGGAATCACGTGAATAATTTCCATACTTTATATCCAGGCTCAGTTGGTAACTAACATTGGATGAATCTACCTTTACAGTGTCTCCCAAACCCACCTTACTTTTTCCTCTTCCCCGTGCCAGTATAGTGGGGTTTTAGAAAGAACCATAATTTGCCCCTTTAGTAGCTGTATGATCTTAATATGTATAGTAAGTGGTGAGGTTATTAGATATTATTGAACCTGCTTCCTCAGCTGTATAATAAGGGTAGTATTAGGTGATGTGAGGCTTAATTAAAATAACATTATATGAAAAAACGCTCACAAAGTAAATGTTCAGTAAATCATGCTTTACCATCACTCCTTGTTGACTACTTTAACTGCCACTACACTCTTGATTTCCAATCCATCTTCCTCAGTGTGCCAATTATCTTACTTAAATCTCAAACATCAATCTTCTATTTAAAAACCTTTGGTAGCTCCCCAGTGTCTACAGAATAAGTTCTTATTTCTTCGTATGGCATTCAAAGCTCTTTAAAATATGCCTACATTCCTTTCCATGTACCCACACTCTAACTATGGCAGGGAAAATGTGGCTCTCCAAATGGGCTAGGCACTGTCAGCTTTCCTGGCCTTTGCTTATGCTGCAGCTTCTGCAGGGAATGACCTTCTTCACCTGACACAGTCCTGCTCATTCTGCAAGGCCCAGATCAAATGTTACTAATTCTGTAAAGGCTTCCCCAACCTCCAGATTTTGCCTTTGCTGCAAGTATGACATAATACAGCATCCTGTTGACAGAAGAACATCCTTTACTCCTTTGTGTTTTATACATATCTAGCTTCCTAACATTAAACAGTCCCTAACACACAGTGGATCTTCAATAAAGAATTATCAATTTACATTGCTAGGAAGGTCCCTGGTCACCACAGTATCTCTCTCTCACTGGCTTAAAGCACCTAAAATTCTAGATGTTAAAAGCTTCTTGGTGTTCAGGAGTTCTATTAACATGTTAATAGTTTTAGAGAAATTTTATCAGATCATTCCAAATATGACAGCTATTTGAGATTAAGCCCCTTCAAAACCATTTGTACCAATTATTTGGCTTCCAGGAATCTATTCTACAGGAGTAGCCAGAGACCTACAAAGTAATATATTAAACATTATTCATTACATTGTTAGTAAAATTGGAAACAACCTAAGTGTGCATAAACAGGGAACTGGTTAGGTAAATTATGGTATATTTGTATAATGGAATACTATGCAGAATAAAAAAGGTAAATGAGATAGTGCTCCAAGTATTGATTTAGTATGATCTCTAAAATGTAATATCAACCCAAAGAAGCAAGTTTTACAGCTGTATTTACAGTATAGTGCTATTTTTATGTTTAAGAGAAAAAAATATATATGTTTGCTTATTGAAGCACAAAACGCTTCTGGAAGAATATATAAGAAACCAGTAGACTGTCTTATCTCCCTCTAGGGAGAATATGAGTGCTAGGCAAAAGGAGAGAGGGATACGTTCCACTTTATATCTTTTTGTATATTTCGAATTTTTAACCATATGACTATATGTTGATTGATATACACGAATTATTGAGACAATGCTTTAAAAAATAAAAAGCTCTCCTAATCTGTCCCAAAGCTCTAAAGATGCTAGTCATATACTAGGTTTGTGTATGTTCTGAGCCAGAGGAACCCCCGGAGGAGGGAGAGTCTTCCTGTTACTGAGGAAATTCAATTATCACAAAGAGGCTAGGGCCTATAATGAGGGAATCCATGTGGTGACAGGAAGGGAGAGAAAAGCTATTTGAGGGAAAAGTCAAGAAGGAAAGTACATGGAACCACTTTGAGGCCATCTTTGTGCCTAGAAGTTTACAGAACCACAGCACGTAAAAAATAATTGCATACCCTTTAACCCAGATATGGATTGATCTACAATATAATGTTGAGGGGGGGAAGCAAGGTGTATCGTATGATCCACTTGTATAAAAAAAGGGAAAATAACACCAACCTGCATTTGTTGATACATACGTAACGTATCTCTAGAAAGTTATATAGAAATCAATGACAAATATCTCTAGGGAGAAAAATTTCCTAGGAATTTACTCTAAGAAATAATTGAACAATGTAGTAACCAAATTGAAGTCTGATTAAATAAATGATTATGTCATTCAATGGAATCTTAAAATAGCAAAATGGCAGCCATGAAAATGGCAACACATACATTCAGTGATGTCAAAGCTGCTTATAAATGAAAAAAAGGTTATCAAAGACATGAATACTATGACCCCATTTTTGTTAAATTATATACACACACACATATATATATATAGGGACATATGCCAATATTAACTGTTTATCTCTAGTACTGGGATCTTTATTTTTTATTTTCGGTATGCTTTTCCTTTTGTAATCAAAAACACAATAAAGGTGAAGATTAAAAAGCAAATAACCTAAACAGGGTATTTTCTTCTTGCTGCCCTCTTTTTCCTCCAAACCCTTTTTCCCCCTCAAAGTATCAAACTCCCAGAGCTCAATCCCCTCAATGCCCTATTCTTTCTGTGCAAGGGAGCACCAGTCATAGGCTGTTACAAGAGCTTCCTAGAGCACTGGCGAACAAGTTTCCTAAAAAAACTTCCATCATTTGATCCCTGAATATGGAAATATGTGTGTATTACCAAGGGTTCCTTTCTCCTCATCCCACAGAAGGTAGGAGGGTGAGGGAAGTTAAAATTTTGCTCTATCCCACCACCGCCTATGGCAATTATTTGTGAGGAGCTGGGGTGGAGAGTACAAAAGAGAGGGCTGCTTTTTTAAAGTTTAAATGTTCCGTTTCTCCTTAAGAAGAGGTTGATGGAGAGGCCTCCCTGGTGGTGCAATGGGTTAAGCAACACACTATGAAGCAAAACGCAGCCACTGCAGCAAGAGTTTGATCCCTGCTGCCGGCCAGGGAGGAGACCCACATGGTGCTACAGACCTCTCCTGCTGTGCCCGCTGCTCCCCTCAGCAGTGTACTTTAGTTGATCTGCCTGTTCTGCTCCCCGCTCTCTGTGGTGAATCCTCTCACCCTCCCCCCACATCTCTGGCCTGTACCCCAGTGCTTGTATGCATAAATAAATAAATCTTTAAAAAAAAAAAGAAAAAAAAGAAGAGGTTGATGGAAAAGTACGGCATGATTATTAATAATAAATAAATGAATGATACTGTATTGGTCTGTTAGCTGTCAGGACAGGGACTCCAGTGGTGGTGAGGTACTGTTGTGTCTGTCTGGCTATTTTAATTATGGTGTGCATGTCTTTTTGAATGTCATTAGTAGATGTCAACAGCAGGGGAAAAGGTTCACTTTCTGTTCCTACTATAATAAAGCAGGGACTACTTGGACAGTGTCTATCTTGGCTTCTGGGGTGGGAGGTAAATTTCTACTCAGCTCCATCTGCCACTCGAAGAAGAGACTCAGCCACCAAGTGTCCTGGGTGTTGGGGGGGAGAGTTACAGCCTCTCCTGCAGAGCAAGAGGCTGAGGGAAGGGAACTTTTTAAATCAGGGAGCCTGAGCAGCACAAATAACGGCTCTCACTGGCTCTGGTTTAGGAAATTGGCATCTAATCCACCCCCCCCCCCCCAATCATAAGCATTTCCTCATTCGACAACCAGTTGGAAAACCCAGATTATGGAACCCAGGATTACGGAACCCAGATAATGCACACACCCAAAACATACGCAAGCGACACACGACACACTTGAGCACCAATAATACACGCGCATCATACATTACACGCCGAGGACACGCAGAAACAGACCCACCACACAGACCCGAGTACAACAGGATTCGAATCGGGAGGCTGTTCCATACCCACGCATTCCTTAAAATACGCACGAGAACAGGGGAGGAGAGGAAAGGTGAGGATGGGCGGTGCGCACACTGCCCTGCATTCAGACACGTGCACCAAGCAACACTCCGCGCCCATCAGCGTTCCCAGTTAAGTACGCACCTTGGACAGGGACCATCCCGAGGACCGACCTGCCCAAACGCCCTCCCGGGCGGACGGCACGTTACCGCCCGAGCGCGGCGGACCCAAAGCCCCAAATCTAAAGGAAAAGGCATCGCAGTCTAGTGAGCGAAGAGAGGAGAAGGGAGATGAGAAGCGCTCCCGGGGGAAGGTAACTCGAGAGCCAGCGAGAACGACAGTGGGAGTGGGAGCAAGCCGGTCCCCTGCCCCTGTCCCGCGAGCCTTACTGATCCGGGTGCTGCGGCTGGTGGCTGCGCGGCGTCTCCCTGCCCCGCGCCGCGGCCTCATTGAGGTGGTGCCGGACGCCCCCGCCAAGGAGGGGGCTCCGGCTCAGGTGACCCCAGCCTCCCCGCCGGCTGTGACTGCGGGCCCCGCTCAGCGCATACTGCAGAGCTCTCATGGAGCGCATCCCCCCAGCACGCCGCCCGCACCGCCGGAGCGCCCAGAGCGTCTGAAAGGTGGTTGCGGGGAAGGGCGGAGGAACTGCAGACGAGGCTAGGTGGGGGGAGCTCTGCGCCAGAGTGATGAGCCTGGAAGGTAGAGAGGAGGGGCCGGGTGGGTGGGGTTGGGTAGGAGGAGGGGCCGGTCCTTATTAGGTTCGGACCACTGCCAGGTGCACACGCTTTTCCTAGACAGTCTCGGGTGAGGAGTGCCGGCGTTGGGGCAGAAAACGAGGCCAAGGGGGTCTAGTGGGTGGTGGGAAGAGGGCGGTGGTTCGATGTGATGGACAACACCCACGTCCAATAAGTGAGGAGACAAGAAGCTTGGGGGCGGAGAAAAGATGAAACCACCCAATGAGAGCAAGGTGGGCCATTGCAAAAATCTGCGGATTCCTCCGCGCCCGGACCCCAAAGCCGAGGCCAGGTAGGTGCGAAGCGGGCCGAACCTGCAGAGGCCGCAGTGGCGTCAGAATGATGGAATTCTGGCAGAGAGATGAGAGTGGTGCCGCTCTACGCTCAGATAAGACTGAGGCCTGGTCTGGAGGCCACTCTGCGACCTTTGACTTTCTCGTTGTACCTCTACTTATTCGGTGACTGGTTAGAAGTTGGGACTTCTTAAACCTGAGTTGTTCAAGTTCCAGTAAACCGTCTCAAGTGTTTGGCTATTTTATTTTTTAAAGATTTATTTATTTATGTATACAAGCACTGGGGTATAGGCCAGAGGTGTGGGCGGTGAGAGGCTTCACCAGAGACAAATTGGGGAGCACAACAGGCAGACTGACTGAAATGCACTGCTGAGGGGAGCAGCAGGCAAGGTCTGTCGCCCAAGTGGGGCCCCTCCCTGGCTGGCAGCAGGGATCGAACCCTTGCTGCAATGGCTGCAGTTTGCTTAACCCACTGCGTTGCTTAACCCACTGCGCCACCATGGAGGCCCCTGTTTGGCTATTTTAATTGCTTGCGCCTGGGTTACTCATCGGCAGAAATGATGTACAAAGAGCTTTTTGAAAACTGAGCACATTCAGGAATTTTATTTTTTGCTATCATGAGAAAATTCACTTGCACCCACAGCCCCTCACAGCATGTGTATTTACTAGGCATTCCTATAAATCTTAGCTTTCATGGAGCGCGTACCCTGTGCCTGCCACTTAGTCTGTCTCTCTTATCAGAGACTGCAGAATAATTATTAGTCATGAGGAAACTACAACTTTTTGAATAAGATAACCCGCTGGTAGGTACCAGAGGCAGGAATCAGACTCAGGTGTCGATTACAAAACTCTCTCACCATGCAACTCTTCCCCAAATTAACTGTTGAGTTGAATTCCAGCAAATGACTCCCTCCCTAAAACGGGTATTTTATCTGGAAGCAGTATGATACAATACTGAGAGGTAGCTCCAGGCTGGCTGTATGTAACAAAATAACCAGTTTTCATCTTTAGATTGAAATGAACATCAAGAGTAACCGTGGGAAAGTAAATATCAAAACCACATTCTGTTGTGTTACTGTGAAAAGGCCATTCTCCTTTGCCTTAGTTAGGGTTGGAGGGTTTATTTGGTCTGAAAACGAGATGGAGTGACCTTTATTTTGCTTTTTTGTTTGTTTTTCCTTTCTATAGTCCTGCCCTAGCTGTTTTGTCAGAGGACTCCAGTTTGCCATGGACTACCTCATACGTAGCTTTGCCCCTGACTTTTAAGAAAGTTCTGGGTCTTAACACTTAGTATAAACTCAAGTTGGCTTCAGTTTTTGGGTTTTTGTTTGTTTGATTGTTTTTTGGATATAGCAGGAAAATTTCATCCTTGTTTAATAGGGATGTTATTTTTCTGAAGATTTTTGAGCTTGTTCATAAGGAAAATACCGTCTATTAAGGAATTTCTAAGAGGAAATTATTGCCCAGAAGTTACTTGTTTCTTTATATTTCCTACCCCTGCCTTTTTTGGGAGGGAGGGGGAGGTCAGCTAACCTCTTATCTTATTAAATGACTGCTCAGTCTAATTTCTGAGGTCACTGTGTACAGACTAGAGAAGGAAGGAGTTTTATTTCTTGCTATCTTCCTAAGACATTCTCAATTCCCTTCTTGGCCTGGAACACTTCCTCACCAGTGCTTTTTGCTTCCTTGGTCTTAGACCTGTGGACCTCAGCTTGGTCAGCTAGTAGCTTCTTGCCAGCCTTGTGTGCCTTCAGGTACAGGCCTCAGTATTGTGGCAGTCTTAGATTCACAGTATCTTCTGAACAACCAATGCAGAATTCTCATCCTTTTCATCCAGGTTACCTTCTTGGGCATTCAA
Source organism: Galemys pyrenaicus (assembly GCA_019455555.1). Lineage (NCBI taxonomy): Eukaryota > Metazoa > Chordata > Mammalia > Eulipotyphla > Talpidae > Galemys > Galemys pyrenaicus. Next base: position 429,109 of record JAGFMF010011883.1, read on the forward strand.
GAGGTACCCTTTAGCTTACCTGTGCCCATATGCCTGTCCTTCTGGAAGAATGGAATTGGGAGTGGACAGTCATAGCTTCTGGATGATTAATCTGTCTTTGATTTGTTGACAGGAGTTGGCATAGACAATTTCATTATTCTTACTGGAATTCTACGAGGCCTTTTTGCCACCGTGGAGGACATTGGAGGTAAGAACTCTTTTGAAGCCTGAACATATTCATGGCTGCCTACCCCTACTTTTTTGGAATTAACTTTAATTATAATAAGTTCCATACTCTCTCTCTATACACTCCCATTATAAGAACTGATTGGATAGTGTATAAAGGGGATTATGAAGAAGGGGATAGTGAATTAGCCCCCAGTTGCACTTTGACTTTTGGATTAATTCTTCCACTACAATATTGCTGCCTTTACATGAAGGCAGAGCATGAACCAGTGCCTTGGGAGGTCCATATCATTATATTAAATATAAGATATTCAAGGGGGAAAAGAAGATGTTCAAGAAGGACAAGTTTGTCATCCCAAATAGTTAAAGCTTCACGGGTCAGATCCTTTTTTTGTTTCTGATTTGAAAAAACCTAGTTAAATTTGTGTAAAACGTATTAGGCAGCTGTGACATAGCCAGCTAGAAATGACGCCTTTCATAAGTGAAAGAAAACTCTTTCTTCATATATCTCTAACAGTGAGCTTTAGTCAGTACATGGTTGTGTCAGCGTTTTGTGGCATATGAGGAAGGATTGACTGATCTTAACAATTTTGAATCCTTAAATCAGAAAAGCTAAATATTTTGTGGCATGAAATTTGATATTTGTATTTGGAGAAGTTTTTTATGATTAAGAGACTCGTTCTACTTTCTAGACTGTAGCTATGATAGGGACTAGGGGGTAAAGAAGGGCACCATACCTAGTACAGGCACCTGCATGTGCACATACAGCATAGGCTGATCTTTGAACTAAAACTCATGTTTTGAACTGAGAGTTCTACCCCAGTGATGCTTGGGAAGTATCAGACATTAATGCCATCAGAAACTAACCAGGCCCGGAAAACCAGGATGCACCTGGGTCAAGATTACCAACAAGGCAACAACAAACACTGGGGACTAAACATAATGAACACCAGGGACACCATCTGTGATGGGGTGTTGTGATGGGGTGTGTTTGCTTATGATTGTCTTTGTTTAACTCATTACATAAAGGCCAGCTAGAAATGAGATGTCAGATTTTTTTTTTTTTTGGTAACATAACCATTATTCTCACAACAGGTTCTCACAAGGTACAAGTGTACCTTGTAGATTCAGTTCCTGTCTCTGCTCATAGGTTTTGGCAGTGACAAGAAACAGAGACATCCTGGTAACAGCTATGATGTTAATTAGGCCAAATGAAAGATTATTTCACATACGGTGTTTTTTTCATTAGTCTTTGTTCTCCTAATTCCTTCCTGCTTTAGTTTCTTCATTTATAAAATATAAAATTGTATTTTACTGGGTAAAGTTTAAGTGCTAGAAGCTCTGATACACTTATCTTGTATTCACTCAATGGGTATTCTTTGGCCTACAGTGTGCCAGGCTCAGTGCTAGGGAGTCCAGAATTAAAAACAGTTTCTGGGCCTCACTGGTGGTGCGGGGGTTAAAGTCTCAGCTCTACCAAGCTATCACCCAGCCACTGCAGCAGGAGTTCCATCCCCAGCCTGGTAGCCAATCCACACGGTGCAGCAGACTTCTATCTGGCCACGGCTTCCCTCAGCAGTGTGTTTCAGTGGACTTGCCTGTTCTGCTCCCCACTCTGTCTCTGGTGATCCTCTCAACCCCCGCCAGCCTACACCCCAGTTCTTGTATGCATAAATAAATAAAAATAAATCTTTTAAAAAAAACAACAACAGTTTCTGACTATTGGAAGAAATGAAAAACCAAATATCTAAAATTCCTCATGAAAAATGCAGAGATGAAGAGATATGCAGGATATGCAGAAGAGATATGCAGGTCAGTTTGATTGGAGTGAAAATTTAGTTGGGTGTGATAATGTGTGAACAAGTGAAACTGAAGATGTAGGTGTGGGGGGGCTGCATTATGAAGTTTTGAACTATGATAAGAATATTTAACTACATCCTAAAGTAACTTCACAACCAAGCTTTTTTATTTTTACTTATTTATTTTTTTAAAGATTTATTTATTTATGCATACAAGAGCTGGGGTACAGGCCAGAGAGACCAGGGAGGTGAGAGGATTCACTAGAGACAGAGTAGGGAACAGAACAGGCAGACTGACTGAAACATACTGCTGAGGGGAGCAGCGGGTGAGCAGGAGAGGTCTGTTGCGCCATATGGGTCCCCTCCCTGGCCAGAGGCAGGGAATGAACTTGTGCTGCAGTGGCTGTGGTCTGCCCCGTAGTGTGTTGCCCAACCCACTGCGCCACCAGGGAGGCCCTATTTATTTTTTTAAAGATTTATTTATTTATGCATACAAGAACTGGGGTACAGGCCAGAGGTATGGGGAGAGGAGTCACCAGAGACAGAGTGGGGAGCAGAACAGGCAGATCGACTGAAGTACACTGCGGAGGGGAGCAGCTGGAAAGACAGGAGAGGTCTGCTGCTCCATGTGGGTCCTCTCCCTGGCCTGGGATGTGCCAAACTTTTAAAAAAGCTTCCCTATTTCATTGAAATCCACGCCCCCCGCCCCCATGCTTCATAAGCCCTCTACTTCCTAACATTACCCTTATAAACATACCTATAATTCCAGTTACTGATGAGAAGAAATTTTTCCTCTACTCCCAGGGCAGTCTCTAATTATTTTGCTCTATTTTTCAACTTCTCTTACAGCCTCTATCCTTCAGCTTTTAAGTTTCTGCCATCTTGAAAAACAACCACTATATTTTGACTCTTTTTTTGTGTGATTAAATTAAAATGTATTACAACTAGACATCTTTTTTTCATTTTTTTAAGATTGATTTTTATTTACATATACAAGAACTGGGGTGCAGGGGTGGTGAGAGGATTCACCAGAGACAGAGCAGGGAGCAGAACAGGCAGATTGATTGAAATGCACTGCTGAGGGGAGCAGCGGGTGAGACAGGAGTGGTCTGCTGTGCCATGTGGGTCAGCTCCTGACAGGGGATTGAATTCATGCTACAATGGCCTCTGATTGCTTGATAGTGCTGAGACTTAACCCCCTTAACTGAGGGAGGCCCTCAGTTAAACATCTTTATGCAATTCAGATTTTTCATAAATACTGCTTTTTCTTTTCTTTTGGAGTATGGGGGGACTCCCTTCCCACATTTTAGACTTCATGGAGTAAATGAAATTTCACACACATTTATTGTGTATGAAAACGAGCTAATGTGATTGCTGTTTTGTGAGAACTATTAAATATAGAAATTGGAAAAAAGTAATAACTACTTATAAATTTTCTGTCATAGTTACTGACAATGTTGGTACTTCATATAAAGATTTTCTGAAATATTACATTAGTTTTGTACATTCTTATAAAGAATTAAAATTTTAAAGTTATTTAAGGAACTATATAAAATCATAACATTTAGCCAAATTTTTATTATTCATCATATAAACTAAAGTAGGGAGGAATTATAGGCCATAAAACTTACTAGCCAACTCATTGCTAGTACCAGTTTCTTTAGCAAGTAGTGAAGTTACCCTCCAGTTTCTGCTCTCTAGCTACACACTTCCCTTCCTCTGAGGCATACATCATTATTGGTTTCTATATAACGTTCCAGATATATTTTAGTCATATCTAAGCAATTAAATTTTTTTCTACACAAATGGCAGCATACTATACGCACTGCTTTGCATTTTTTCTTAACATTTTTTTTCTTTTATTATGGAGCAGAGGCAACATCATCTCATATTGTCCAAGTTGGCTATGGTTTTGGGTTACTGGGATATTCGTGGACTGGCCCACGCCATCTGCAAGTTCTTAGAGTTCACTCATACATTCTATAAGGAGGAACAGTACATACACAGGGAAGCTCCTGACTATGATAAAAGCCAATGACTGGATGTGAAAATCAAGATCTGAATTTTCCTAACCTACCTTGTGGTCTTACCAAACTCATGGATGGTGAAAACAAGATCACCCAGCAATGCTATCTGTAGCACATCACTGGCAAGCACCATATCTGGTGAGACTGAAGGAGAAAAGATTCAAGTGGGTATCATAGAGAACCAAATAATGGATCTCCATGTGCAACTGATATGATAGGACTGCTACAACGCGGACCATAAAAAACTGAAGCCTCAATACTTGGAACAGTGACCTGGACAACTGAAAACATCCTCCTTATTCTGGGGAAATAGCTCCTGGTCATTTCAAAGCTCATCTTTGTGAATTTCTTCACCTATGATGTTTTGGATAAAATAGCTGTCTTCCTACAGTTTGACTGTTTCTTCAAGTTGCCCATCAACAACAGGATGGGCCAGTGGAGCAATGAGACACTGCTGAGCAGGAGGCTAACTTTGCACTGTTTGTTGTTCCATCCTTGGTGGGCTTTACTTTCACTTCTCTGTTCTTTTCAATAGCAAACACTTAGACAAATTTTGCTATGTATTTGGAGAACCTTCTAAATAGTATATAATTTGCTTTTTTTTAAAAAATTTTTTTTTGCATGGCAGAACTGGGGTGTAGGCCAGAGGTGCAGGGGGTGAGAGGATTCTCCAGAGAGCAGAACAGGCATACTGACTGAAATATACTGCTAAGGGGATCAATAGATGAGACAGGAGAGGTCTAGTGTGCCATGTGGTTAGGTCCCTGGCAGGGGATCCAACTTAGACCATAGTGTTGATAGTGCTGAGACTTAAGCCCTAGGCCAGCAGGGAGGGCCCTAATGTGCTGTTTTTTGTAGCTACAGAGTGTTTACATATATTTGTCTGAATGTATCATTTTTTTTTTAAAGATTTATTTATTTATGCATACAAGTACTGGGGTACAGGCCAGAGTTGTGGGGGGGTGAGAGGATTCACCACAGACAGAGCAGGGATCAGAACAGGCAGATCAACAGAAGTACACCACCGAGGGGAGCAGCCGGCACAGCAGGAGAGGTCTGCCGCCATGTGGGTCCCCTCCCTGGCCGGCAGCAGGGATCGAACTCGTGCTGCAGCGGCTGCCGTTTGCTTCATAGTGCGTTGCTCAACCCACTGCGCCACCAGGGAGGCCCTGAATGTATCATTTTTAATGTATTTTAAATGTACCCTATTGGTGAATATTTGTAGTGGCTGCCATCTTTTGTTACTATTAAAGTGACCATATTTCCTGGTTTGCTTGGGACAATTTCAGCTTATGTCAGTTTTCCTAACTTCAATGTTAAGAATATCTGCTTTCTCTTGCAAAAATGTCTTAATTTGGGCAACATGCTTTATGGTTACTCTAGCATAGGGAATTTTGCTTGGTGTGTGTATGTTTGTCTTAAGAAGTATCATAGGAACGTGCTGAGAAAAGAAGCCAGTAGAGATGAATAAAAGACTGAAGAGAGCAGATGAATTATTTGCTAAGATTATAGGGAGAGATGTTGAGGTAAAAGGCTTGAGAATAGTAAATGTTTAGAATAATCATTATGGAAACTAAGAGAGGGGCACTAACTTGTGTCTTGTTAGAAGTGTGGGGAAAATATCTGAGAACCTTGCTGATTAGAATTTCTGCAATTTAAACATTTGTACAGAAAAAAAGTTTTATGTGAGTGCTTTCTGAAAAACAGTTGACCCCAATCTTATGCACTTTGTTCCAAGAAATAGAAAAAGTAAAGAAAACTTCACAACTTGTTTTGTTAAGTTAGTTTAAACTTTAAAACCCAAACCAGGCAAGGACAGTATAAAAAAGTAAACAATAAAGTCATAAATTTTTTAAATTATATTTTTAGTTGAGGTAACATTTGTTTACAGCACTATATATGATTGAGATATAGGTTCATAGCTCTTTACATGTATTTTATCACACCACTTATAACACCAAAACCATCCACTCTCACTGACACCTCCCATTTCCCCTCCAGTAGCCTCATTTCTGTAGTGAGCAAAATGCATATTCCAAAGATGCTAAAATAGTTTAACATTTTAAAATATGCACATTTTGTCATATCAATAGATTAAGAAAGAATCTGATCCTCTTGAACTTTCAGAAAAACTAATTTTTTTTTTAAAGATTTATTTACGCATGTAAGAACTGGGGTAAAGGCCAGAGGTGCAGGGGGTGAGAGGATTCACGAAAGACAGATTGGGGAACAGAACAGGCAGATCAATTGAAATACACTGCTGGATGTGAGGGCTATCTGGCTGCGACATCTGTCACCCCATTGATCGCCAGGGTTGAAACACACTGCTGAGGGGAGCAGCGGGCAAGGCAGGAGAGGTCTGCTGCGCCATGTGGGTCACTCCCCTGGCCGGCAGCAGGGCTCGAACTCGGTGCTGCAGTGACTGGTTTTCTTCATAGTGCATTGCTTAACCCACTGCGCCACAAGGGAGGCCCCAGAAAAACTAATGAAAATAAAATAAATACATAGGGGGCCTCCCTGGTGGTGCAGTGGGTTGAGTGCCACACTGTGAAGCATTGGCAGCACAACAATGCGAGTTCGATCCCTGGCCAAGGAGGGGACCCACATGGCACAGCAGACCTCTCCTGCCTCGCCCGCTACTCCCCTCAGCAGTATGTTTCAACCATCTATACCTGTTATGCTCTGGTGAATCCTCTCACCTCCCACAACTCTGACCTGTACCCCAGCTCTTGTATGCATAAATACGTAAATCTTAAAAAAAAAAAAACAAGGAAAAGAAATACCTATTCAAAGTTCTTGGCAAACTAGACAAGAAAAGGAGCATCCTGATAAACTGATAAAGGATTTATCAGAGAATAGGCCTAATATCACATGTCTTAAATCTTTTTTTGGAGGTCTTACTGTCCAATTAACAACAAAAAGAAGTGGTATAATGATTATAAGAAATTATCATTCACAAATGATATTTGTGAGGTAGTTATTGAGGCTAATAAGAGAGTTCAATAAGATTACTAGATAAGTATCTACAATTCAGTAGTATTCTCACACATAGTTATAATTATGCCTATTTTTTAAAAGCTACATTTATGATAGCATTAAAAACTGAGCTGTCCACATGAATAAACCTCACATAGGATGCATAAGGAAATGGATTAATTATTAGATGGAAAGTTATAGCATATATGGCAAACTAAGTTGGCCCTAATGATTCCTGTCTCCTCCTATTCATTCCCTTGGTAATCCTTTATCTTTGATTATGAATTGGATCTGTAATTTGCTTCTAACAAAATGTAGCAAATGTGGTTTTCCCCTATTTTCAAGAAGCAAACTGCCATATGAGCCACACTATGGATTGGAAGGCAGCCTCTGTCAATACCCAATAAGAAACTCAGCCCCTAATGCACACTGATGTTCATATCAGCATTAGTCACAGTAGCCAAGTCATGAAACCCACCTAAAAAGTCAATGAAAGTTGACTGAATAAAAAAATTGTGGAATATACATTCAGTGGCATACTACTTAGCTTTGAGTTTGATGAAACGGATTTGAAAGACTTGAAAATGATGAAGTAGTGCCTTTGGTACAAAATGAATAGATCTTGAGGTAATTTATGCTAAGCAACTTAAGTCAGAAAGTGAAAGGCAGTTACTAGATGGCTTCACACATTCATGGAGTATAAATAACAATTGGCAACATACAGCAAAAATATGTCAGACTGTTACTGGAAGTAATAAAGGGCAGGAGAGGAAGAAAATAGGTAGGGGAAGGAAGGGGATAGGACAAGGGCACTGGAGTTTTGGTGGATGAATGAAGCATGTATACCTGTGGAATTGTGAAGTTGTACTACCAAAATCATTTAGTTATTAAATGACTGACAAAAGAGAAAGAAATGGAGACCCTCAGCACAACAGCCTGCAAGGAACTGAGTGCTGCCAAAGATTAATTACGTAACAGAAGTGGATCCTTCCCTACTTGAACCTCAGAAGAGAACTTAACCCTGGCCAACATTTTGATTGCAACCTTACAGATGTCCTGGCTAAGCTACGCCCTGATTTCTGACCCACAAAAACTGAGATGCTACATAAGTCTGCTAGAGAGGTCAGCTGTACCATATGGGTCAACTCTCTAGCCAGGAGTGACTGCCCATAGTTTCATAGTGCTGAACTCGTGCTAGCAGGGATGCCCTGTTTTTTCATTTTTCTTTTTTAAAGATTTATTTTATTTATTAATGCATACAAGAACTGGGTTACAGGCCAGAGGTATGGAGAGTGAGAAGATTCATCAGAGACAGAGGGGGGAGCAGAACAGGCAGATTTACTGAAATACACCGCTGAGGGGAGCAGCAGGCAAGGCAGGAGAGGTCCGCTCTCTCCATGTGGGTCCCCTCCCTGGCCTGTGGCAGGTATAGAACTGATGCTGCAGTGGCTGAGTTTTGCTTCATAGTGTGTTGCTTAACCCACTGCACCACCAGGGAGGCCCTGTTTTTTCATTTTTCTTAATGGCATTTTTTAAAACTCAAATGTTTTAAATTGTAATGAAATCCAATTTATCAGCATTTTTTTTATAACTCACTGCTTTTAGTGTTATATCTGAGAACTCTGCATGTCTAGAGACATGAAGATTTTCTTCCATGTTTCCTTTTAGAATACTATATAGTTTAGGTGTTATTTTTTTAAAAGATTTATTTATTTATTATGCATACAAAAACTGGGGTACAGGCCAGAGGTGTGGGGGGTTGGTGAAAGGATTCAACAGAGACAGTGGGGAACAGAACCAGCAGATCAACTGAAATACACTGCTGAGGGGAGCAGCGGTGAGGCAGGAGAATCTGCTATGCCATGTGGGTCACCTCCCTGGCCAGCAGCAGGGATCAAATTGGTGCTGAAGTGGCTGTGGTTTACTTCATAGTGCGTTGCTTAACCAGTTGCTTAATCCATTGCATCACCAGGGAGGCCCCCTATAATTCAGTTTTTATGTTTAGTTCTGTGATCCATTTTGAATTAATTTTTGTATATGGTATAAGAGTCTAGGTTTATTTTTTTAACGTGGATATTCAACCACAACAACTTGGAAAAATTTCTACCCCAAAGTGGAAAAAGACTTTCCTCATTGAATTATCTTGGCATCTTTGTTGAAAATTAATTGACCATAAATAGAATTTCTGTTCCATTGATCTACATTCCTATCTTTACACTAATACTGTATTCTCTTCATTATTTTAACTTTATAATAAGATTTGAAATTGATAAATGTAAACCTTTCAACTTTTTTCTTTTTCAAAATTATTTTGGTTTTCCTTTGTGTTTTCATTAGTTTGTCAACTTCTACTAAGAAGCTTACTAGAATTTTGATAGGAGTTGCATTTAAACTATCAATTTATTGAAAATTACCATCTTTTTCTTTAATTTCAGTAATATTTTATTTAAATTTTAAAAATTATATATAAATTTATACTTACATATAGTTTGATAAAACTCACAACATACATTAATATTAATCTTAGGATGATGATGTTACCTTTTTAAAGACACTCAGTGAAAATTTAATCCTTAAAGATAATGAATTTGAGGTATGTAATTAAACAACCCTAGCAGTTTTTGATATCTTATTGGTATGAGTATGCCTTGTACATATTACCTTTTCTTTTTCTTTTGCATTTTATCTTTGGGACATATTCCTAGAAGGGAAATTTTAGGGTGCTGGATAGTACTAAAGGATTTATTTTTATTTTCCATAAAAAATATGTGAAAATGTCTTTTTATCATGATCTCACCAATGGTTTGTTGTCAAGCTTTTGGATTTTGGCCAGTGTTGTAGGAGAGAAGTAGTATTTTGTGTTGTTTAAGCATATTTTTAAGTTCAACACCACATTTAATAAGTTGATGATAGAACATCTATATTAGGATATAAAGAAATTTGCTGTTAGATATCTATAATAAAACAGTGATTGCAGATAATTGACTTGGATTTGTAGTAAGGAATAAAATGACTAAAGTAACATATTAATAAAACATTCAGTTTGAAAAAGAAGATTAATTTGCTATACTACTGTGCTATAGTAAGTACTATGTATAGGTGAAGGATACCCTCATACTTGTAAAATTTTTATAATCACAAATACTTTCATAGTTATCTGATTTGACTATCATGATAATCCCTAAGAGGTAGGACAGATATTGTATCCATTTTTTTTGAAGGGGAAACTTTTGAAAGAGCGAGCTTTTCAAGTTTAACAGCAAATGGTAGAACTAAGTTTACGTTTCAAATACTGGGTCTACCTATAAACAAATTCTATGCTGTTTTTCTGTTATTAATATTTGCAAAAGGATGCACCACCTATTTTACCCAGGAGGGGGTGGTGTTCTCTTACTATTCATTGGGAATTCATTTGGAGAGACTTGAACGGAAGTGAAAATTCTTTCAGCCAACATTCTTGAATATTTGATTTGATTTCAATCAGAATTGAATTCAATTGTGGACCATCTGGGGGTCTGAATTATTTATTTTAGAGATAATATAGGCCAAACAAAGTTAATGTGTGAAGGAAACCATACATTTAGAGATTATAGTATATAATCAATGCAGTTCATTCTAGGTATGTGTGAACCCAGTTTTCTTCTCTCTCCATTATACTAACTTTCTGACTCAGTGAGTTTAGATGATTTAGTTCCTGTATTTCTTTAGTACCTGGCAAAGGAAAAGATTACTTGAAAATTTTGTTAGGTTATTTTCTGTAGTAATTTTTGGCCAGAAAATTATAGGGAAGACAGTCTGCTATTAGCGTTGATAGCCAGGAAATAAGATAAATAATTCTTCAGAGTTGTCTGTCTTTTTCTGTTTTCCAGTGAGTTAAGACAAGGAGTTGACAACAGCAAACTTTCCTCTTTCCTAATTTGTAGTTTTAGGAACTACTTACTATAACTACAGTAAGTAGTTCAGTAAATAGTTTAAAAAACTACTTACTACAAATCCAAGTTTTAGATCAATTTTATCATTCCATCCTACATCAGAGGAGTTAGGGCTAAGTTTTTCTTTGTCATTTGATGCAACATCTTAAGTTTTCCTGCCTAAGGAAGTTGATGTGTTAAATTCTTATTTTTAATTTTAAGACATTATCTCATCTCTATACCATGAAATAAGTTCAACTTTTTAAAAGTCTCTTTCCATTACCTAGTCTAATGGGCACAAAAATTTAATCAGGAAAGATCCACAGAGAATATTGATAGCTGGGGAAAAGAAAAATTCTTGGCCCTACTATACCTGGTTCAGATCTATGAACAGTATTTTATTTTATTTTAAAGATTTACTTATGTATGCATACAAGAGCTGGGGGTACAGGCCAGAGGTGTGGGCAGTGAGAGGATCCACCAGAGACATAGTGGGAAGCAGAACAGGCAGATCAACTGAAATACACTGCTGAGTGGAGCACCGGGTATGGCAGGAGAGGTCTGCTACCCATGTGGGTCCCCTCCCTGGCTGGAGGCAGGGATCAAACTCATTCTGTAGTGGCTGTGGTTTTCTTCATAGAGCGTTACTTAACCCACTGCATCACCAGGGAGGCCCTATGAAGAGTATTTTAAAGCTCCACACTGGCAAACTGGTTCTTTTACTATTTTTAGACACATCCACTGCATCTGAGTCCAGGAAACAGCTAGTGTTCAGCACATCTGCAAGTAATACTTTTTTTGAGTTTTTCACCTTGATATGGAGGAGACAACAGTGATGTGTAAACATCTGTCAACATACAGATCAGGGGTGAGTTAGCTCAAATTTGTTTACCTGAGACATTTATTTAAGTGTTGTTTATCAAGAGAAATCATAAACAAGTCTATATTGAATCAGAGGTATAAATGTCTTTCTTTAAGTAATATAGATGTTATTTCATTTTCCCCAATGGTGCTGGGTCTATGAGAACCAAGAATTTGAAGGTACTTATTAAATTTAGAAAAACACAGGCCAAATAAAGGGCAAAGCAGATGGGGAGGAGACAAAGCAAATACACTAAAAGGCATTGGATTCTTCCTATTCTCAAGTACTGCCTGCATCTAACCATGGGATTTCATTACTTTCTCTACCTAGTCTGAAAAATTCTGTAACTTCCTTTAAAAATGTCCTTACCAGAATGAAGGCTATAGTTTCTAGTCCTTTTGGTGTTCTGTGAAATAATTCACCTTTGGCATAATATCGCAAATCTGGGTCATTTTACTTCGTGGTTCTAAACTTATAGACAGACCAAAAAAAAAATACCCTAAGTTTTTATATTAATTCATTTAAAGTGAAACTTATTTAGGTGTCTAAATTTTTAGATAAAAAAATCTGATATTGTCTACTTGAGAGTAGAGAAATAATGTCAAGTCTTAGAATGCATGAAAATCCTACTTTTCTTTGAGATCTATTTCTTAGAGTAGTAGTACCCTAGAGAAATGGGAATTGGAGTGTCTAGTATCTGCTGTGCTTTGATTCTATATATTTTTTTTCTAGAGGTAAGTGTTCCACAAGTTTCTAGGAAGTTGAAAGTTAGGGGAAAAAAAATCTAAATATTGTTTGCTTATACAAAGTAGAGAAAAAGAAGAAATTGGATTGGGTAATTCAGAACTTCTTATTTATTATGTAGTTCAATCTGTCTAGTCTTAGTATAATCTTTTGAATGTAACTAAGATATTAGTTCTTGAAAATTTCACTTCAGATCCTCAAATCAAGGGTCTATAAACCCAGTGGCACAGTTGCTAGGAAAGAACAGAGTAAGGGAGTTAATATATATTGAATGTTTACCAAATGCCAGGTGCCTTCCTAAGGGTTTTGTATGCACTGCCTTATTTTATTTCACTGCAATTTTAGGAGGTAGATACTATTTATTTACTGTTTTATATATTAGAAAAGTAAGGTTCAGGCATGTGTGGTAATTCTCCCAGTGTTCTTCAACTTGTCAGTGATGGGACTGAAACAAAACTTAGATTTGATTCCAAAGGCTAATAAATAGCTATTAATTCCATTTTTCAAATGATTGTAAAGTCAGATAAATAGTAACTGACCCAAAGTACATAAATATTAACTAATAATGGTGTTAAAATTGAACCCCTATCTGATTCTCTCTAAAGCATATGGTTTTAGCTATTTTCAATTCTAAGATATCATTGAGCATCAAGGAATGCAGTAGGGAAAGCAACACATTGAGAATATTTGAATTTTTAAAAAATTCAATTAGGTTGACTTCCATTATAAATCCATTATAAACTAGCCCTTATACATTAAGGTTTTTGTAGCACATTGTCAGTCTAAGGGTCTAAAAGGCAAGGGTAACTTGCCATATAATGAATGAGTATCTCTGAGGGCAGAAAAGGGACTTTAAAAAAACATAAGGGGGGTGGGGGTGGGGGTGTGCTCCCTGGTGGTGCAATGGGTTAAGCAATGCACAATGAAGCAAAATTCAGTCACTGCAGCAGGAGTTCAATCCCTGCTGGAGTTGACCCACATAGCTAGGCAGGAGCGCCTGCTGCTCCCCTCAGCAGGTGTTTCGTAGCTCTGCCTGTTCTGCTCCCCACTCTCTCTGGTGAATCCTCTCACCCTCTAACCTCTAACCCAGTTCTTGTATGCATAAATAAATCTTTAAAAAATTAAAAAAAATATGGTATCACTGAGAAATGCCTCTTTTGATTTATTTGGTGAATTTGGCTACTGTGCTTCCAATCTCAGTTGCAATTCCCACAGCAAGGCTGCTGCCACCCTTCCTGTGTCCCTTGAGCTGAGCAGGCACTTCCCGTCCTATTGGAAATGAAAGTTAGAGTTGGGAGTGTGCCATGTTTGTGTTTTTACTCTGAAGAATGTTAATAGTTTCTGTTCCATTATGTAGCAAAAAGGTGACAGGAAAACTAGAATACAGACCAGACTTCTTTTACCGGCAGGATTGGCTTAGTGTTTATTGTAGCAAAGCAGAAGGGTTAATCCAGGATTTAAGAGAATATAGAAGACAGCAACAAGGTGGCTTTAGGAAGGGATTTGAAGATTTTCCTTCTACTTCCCTGTTCCACTTGGATTGAGAGGAGTTATTGGGTATCATTCTTATGTTTTTGCTTTTCTATGAATTTTTTTTCTTTGTTAAAGATGACCTTCATAGGATGTTTCTTTGAAATTATTAGAGGTGAGTGTTGCAACTATGTTAGGCTCTTGACTCTTAAATTTATGCTCTTTTTTCCTAAGTATTTTATAGTTTTTTTCTCAGTGAAGCATAAGCTTTTTAAATAGTTTCTTACCCCACCCCCAATCCCACACAGCTCAGAGACAACTTCAGCAAATATCTCAACTCTGTGAACTTCAATTTGGGCATAAATTCCAGGTTTGGTGAGTAACTAATTGTTCCAACTTTATAAACTTTAAAGACTCAAATAGGGGGATAAAGAGTCAAATAGGATAGCTTACAATTATTGAAGAAACCGCTAGGCAGTTATTTTAATAAAGCTGGAAACAAAACAAACCAACTAGGAGGCCCCAAATTTCAAAATATCAAGTTGGATAATTCCTTCTTAAGAATAAAGTCAAACCTAGGGGTATCGGAAAAGGAGAAGCTTCAGCACATCAGCTTGACTCAAGAAAAACAGAACTGTGCAAGGATATGAACCTAGTTATTTCCCACACTCCTTTTGGTTTGTCTTGCTCTTTGGTGAGCTATTATGTTTGTCTTTCTCCATGCTTTATGATCATTGTAAATGTAAAGTAGAGGGAGTCCTAAGCTGATCTCACATATTCTTTTCAGTATGGTTCTCTTAACATGTTCTCCAAGGCCATTTCTCAATCAAGCTTAAAATCTTATAGCTGAGATCTAAAGAGAAAACAATCCTCTCTGTCTTTTCCTGAGAATCAGAACTAGTTTGTAGAGGAAAAAGAATGAAGTTTAAAGGATACCTAAGAACTATTCTTTCTAGCTTTAACTAAGGGATGTGTGTGTGTGTATGTGTGTGTGTAACATCTTGGGCATTAGGACCCAGTAGAAGTACCTCATTCAGTCTCTGGGTTAACTTCTCTCAGTGACGTAAACAGCAACCCCAGCTCCTTCACTACTCACCCCTTTACTTTTGCTCCTTTCTCCCTCTTTATCCCCTCCCTTCTCCCCCACCCTCACTCATCCCCTTCCTTTTCCCTCTCTCTCCTCTCTCAGTTCTCTTACTTTAAAGAAAAATGCTGCTATCAGTGACTTCCAGGCCTGGGATTTCGACTTTTGGCTATAACAAGAACAAGAAGGTAGGGAAAAGTATGTTTTTAGAAGCCAGTTACTTCCTTTTCTGGGGATCTGGGCGTACCCTTGGCTTTAACATTCTTAAGAGGGACTTGAATTTCTCTTTAGCTCAGCGCCTCTCCCTTTTCTATCACTCCTTTCTGCAGCTTTTCTCACCTGGCCTTGAAGTTACAGGAATTTACAGTCCAGGTATGCCAGACCTGAGAAGACAGGGGAATTAAAAACAAACCAAGCTTACAAGTTTGTATCTTTGTGAAATGAAGTTAGTTTTACTTCCTGCTTATATGTCCAGTCTCCACAGGGATAATACATTGCCTCAAACCATAACCCGCAGCTTACCCCCTCCCAGGTTATTTTATCTTTTTTCATTAATTGTTTCCATTAGCCCCCACCCCATCTTCCTTCCTGCCTGCCCAACCATGTTATGAAATAGAAATAACCAGTGAAATAACAACAGCCTCAAGAACTGGGTACACTCTTCTTTCTAGATTAGATAAAGAACCTATAGTACCTAGCCCATAGTGAAGGAGTTTTAAGAGATGCTATACCTTGGGATTAAGGCTGAAAGCTCTGTGATTCTTTGGGTTTTACTTGTGCTGGAGCTCAGAGCTCTGCAGACAACCAGGTTCTGCAGGAGTCTTGATGATTAACCCACCCTAGGCTGCCAGAGTGTTGTGCTCTGCTTGCATGCTTGGGCAGTCTGGGGAGAAGTGATCATGCCACATTTGCCAGGTAATATCTTTTGACAGTTTCTTGGATTCAGGACACATAGTGCTTAGTAGGAGGAACTTTTACAATAGCTGAAAGAATTTTTATTCTTTCTTATGGTGGTTCTATAACTATCCTTTGAGTAAAAAAAAAAAAGGTGCCATAGACACTTAGGGATCATTTGCTTATCTGATGGCATGTTGGAGTATAAGGTGCTCTTTATACCTAAAGAGACTATTATAGGCAGATTTAAGTAAAGTTTCCGATCAAGGCAGTGGGTAAATGTTTAGACACCCCCTCCAAATAATAAATGTTTAGACCCAGACACTTAGTTTATTGGTGTTAGTTCACATGGCATTCATTCTGTTTATATCCTTCAGAAATATCCATCTATACATATTTGTTGGTATCAGTATATATTAACACATATATATGTGCTTTTGATAGAGGGATATTTTATATATCTTTATTCTTCTCAAATCTTCCATAGTACTTTATGAAACTTTCCTTCCTAATTTTTTCTCTCAGTGTAACCAAGGTACATTAAAATAAGTAAAATTCATTTCAGAAATTAATTTTTTTCCTATTAGAGGTTTCACATATTATCTAAAACCTACCCTTTTCTTAGCTCTCTACTCTCTTTCCCCCTTGTAGTATAGGGAAACATTTAACTAGATCCTAAATATAGAATGTGATAGGGGACAGAAGTTTGGTTATGGATTTGGAGTCAAATTTCATATCTCTACCTGATAATTAGTAAGGTTTAAGAAACAATTCAGGAAATATTGATGGGGTGGGTGTATGTGTATAAGATATGTAATTATTAACGTATTTGCCAAGAATTCCTTGGGTTCTTACATGTCAATGTTATGATGACATCATTTGTGGCTATGCATGTGACTCCTTGTATAAGTATATAGATTTGTGAAAATTGGGTATACATCAAATAAAATGTTACCACTGTGCTCTTTATCTTGTCATGTAGAGCTTAATACATTAATTTCTCAAAGTATAAATATCTGCTTTTTTAAACAGATTTATTTATTTATGCATATAAGAGCTGGGGTACAGGCCAGAGGTGTGGGAGGTGAGAGGATTCGCCAGAGACAGAATGGGGAACAGAACAGGCAGATAGACTGAAGTACACTGCTGAGGGAAGCAGCGGGAAAAGCAGGAGAAGTCTGCTGCGCCATATGAGGCCCTCAGACAGGGATGGAACTTGCGCTGCAGATGTTTCACAGAGTGGCACTTAACCTGCTGTGCCACCAGGGACGTCCTATCTGCTTATTTCTTTAAGTGGGCAATTTTATATCGTAATTTGCTGTCATCACCACGTCTAGTTTTTATAATAAAAATAACTGCCAGTAAGTTTGAAGCAGTACTAAAACAGCGCAAAAGACTCTTAAAGGAGTGCTCAGCAAGGCTCAAACAGTGTCGAAAGAGCACTACAGGACAGTGCCTGAGGTCGAGGACAGGTCACTGTCAGTGGATTTTCACCCAAGCACACAATTGCAAGACCCCTCAGGCTCAGAGTTCCACAATAACTGTTTATTTAACAAATGAGATTGGGAAAAGGGAAGAGTTTTTGAAGCCACAAATGGCTGGCTATCTCACCCCAGATAGTATACACAGTGTCCAAAAGTCCCAAAGTCTGCTTGTGGAAGAGGTGACAGTGCAGGAGTCTGAAGGGTAGACTGGATGCCAAACCTGACAGTGACAGACTCAACAGCACCAGAAGGTGGTACTGGAGAACCAGAGTCTGCTCAGCTCTTGTGATCCTGGTGCTCCTTGGAGGTGATGTCAGAGGCAGGGCCAGAGACAGGTGCAGTGGCCAAGTCTCTGCAAAGGTCTGTGGTGGTGTGGAGGCCTAGAAGTCTATGAGGTCTGTGAAGGTCTTGTACATTGCAGAGGTCCACTGCTCGATGAGTCTCTCATCAAAGGCTGGGAGCAGAATCCTTCGTTGAAGTTGGCTGAAGAATGCTTCCTTTTCAAAGGCCAGCAGCAGAATGAATCCTTCTCTCTTTGGAGGCAGAGAGTAGGACTCTACTTCAAAGGTGGTTTAACAAACCCTTCTCTCTTTGGAGGCTAGGAGAGAATGAATATAAAGCTCTGCTTTATATTCCCTTCAGGGTATCCCACCCTACAAGTCTGATTGGACCATTTTCAATCCTAAGCATTTGATTGGACCATTTAGCACAACCAACTCATTTTCCATTTCTCAGTCTGAATAATTAAGTAACAAAATGAGTTTGAACTTGATCAGTCCTTTTAACTCATACTTAGGATTCCATTTTTTAATCCTAGAGCTGGAATAGTAAGCCTAATCCTGCCTAAACTCAGGTCAGGGCAGGCTGGTGGGCCTGTCGGCTCTAGGAAACCATGGCCAGAACCATCCTTGCTGGGGCTGGAAGAAGGAGAAAGTTCATAGGATGCTGCCTTAGGCCCCCAAAAACTGTCTTTTGCTATGGCTTCTGGGGAGCCCTCTAGGAGTCCAGTAACAAGTTCAATAGGAGAAATTATACCACTATTGTTGTGACTTGCCTGTTTGAAAGTGTATTAATTTTATTTACCTGACTTTAAACATCGTTATGTTTCATTCATGAGGGAAGATGTTTCCTTAGGCAGCAAATGTATAATGCCCAGTAAAGGCAGATTCTTTCCCAGGTTGTAGTTTTGAATATCCATTCCCTTCTTTTGAGTTAAAGAATATCCATTCCCTTTTTTTGAGTTAAAGTAGTCATAGAAGGAGAAGAATGTCATAGAGAGAATCCACAAAATAATGTGGTACATTAAAAAAAAAAAAGACATTCATTAAAAAAAAAAGACATTCATTTTAGTGGCCTTCAATTATTTTTTGTTCATTAAAAAAAGACTGAAGTAAAAAGATCAGAGTTACGGGGACTCAGCACTGTTTTCTCAATGTTTCAAAGAGTTTCCTCAGTGGAGAGTTTTGAGTATAGGTGAGATTGAAAGAGGAAATGTTTGGGACTAAAGGAATTTCAGACTTGCAAAGAGCCTAACCATACCTTCCCTGACATCATCTTTCCGGCATGTATTGTTATAATTTAACTCCTCAGAGTATCAACAGTCATTTCCTTTGGAAAAAAGGCAAAGGGACTGTGTCTAACTTGGGATAATTTACCTTCCCCGACCTATTTTGCATAAAACCTATTTTCTCTTGATTTTAACATATTGAAGACCAGTGATGGGTGGAAGGGAATGAGGAACATATTAGTGGGTATTTTCACCCTTGAGAAACTTGATTTACCTGAGATTTTCAGATTTACTCAGGAGAGAAGAAAGTGGGAAGCGATACTGTAATCATGTAGAGTATTTCTGTATGTTTACTACATTTTCATTGGTTTCCATCAAATCAAACATAGTAGAACTAAACTTTTATTTTTTTTAAAGAATTTATTTATGCATACAAGAACTGGGGTACAGGTCAGAGTCCAGGGACGTGAAAGGATTCACCAGAGACAGAGCGGGGAGCAGAACAGGCAGATCCACTGAAACACACTGCAGAGGGGAGCAGCAGGCACAGCAGGAGAGGTCTGCTACACCATATGGGTCCCCTCCCTGGCCAGTGGTAGTGGCTGCGGTTTGCTTCCTAGTGGGTTGCTTAACCCACTGTGCCATCAGGGAGGCCCAGAACTAAACTTTTAGATCTAGCATCTCTTGACTGGGGGGCAGCTGTTCAGTTATAAGTAATAAAGTTAACTCATTTGGCTAAAGTTAGTAGTAATGTCTTTCCATTGATTCCTTCTTTCCTTTTTTAGCACTATACTCTAATTTATGGCCTTGTTATAAGATTATCCTTACTACTATAATAAATATCTCACATGGTCTCTTGCCTATTTCTCTACCTCTTACCCCTTAACCCCAAGTCAGTTGGTACCTGATGCCAGGACAATCTTCCTGTATTGCAGTGGTCTATTACAGAACATTGCTTGTATAAAAAACATTTGATGTTGTGTATTACCTGTAAACAAGGTCCAGATTCCTAGCCTACTACCCACCATTTATCAGTTGTTTCCTCATCTTCCTTACCTCCCCACCCTAATGATTCCATTACATTTACTCTGCTCTAGCTAATCATTCCATAGGAAAATATGCTGCTAAACAGGAAAATATAGATAAGAAACTAGACAAGGGGAAATATAAGTTATAATAAGAGGGACCTCCCTGGTGACATAGGGGTTAAGTCTTAGCACTATTAAGCTTTTTTTTGGGAGGAGGGAGGTTTTTCATTCTTTTTTTTTATTAATATAATTTTTTTAAAATTTACATATATTTGCCATCAATTGTAATCCCCATGTGTTCCCCATCACCATCTCACCGGTGCACCATCACCTCTGTCCCCTGTGCTCCCTTGTGCCCTCAACCCCTCCCCTCTCCCCTCCCCAGCACTATTAAACTTTTGGCAGCCACTGCAGCCATCCCCAGCCAGGGAACTGACCCACATGGTGCAGCAAACCTCTCTTGTCTCACCCCTCACCCGTCTCACATCTCACCTGCTGCTCTCTGATGAATCCTCTACCCCCACCCCAACCCCAGACCTCTGGCCTACTTTGAGGTTTATACCAAGAGCAGGATTGTTGACTCATATGTATGTGAATGTTCAGCTTTAAGAGGTGGTGCTTAAATGACTTTCTAAAGTGTACCAAATTTGTTTTCATCAATGTATAAAATTTATTAACAATTTATAATCTTCTCTACCTGTTGATATCAGCATACTCATTTTCTTTTTATTTTTTTTTATTTTTTTTTAAGATTTATTTATTTATGCATACAAGCACTGGGGTACAGGCCAGAGGTGTGGGGGTGGTGAGAGGATTCACCACTGAGAGCAGGGAGCAGAACAGGCAGATCAACAGAGGCACACTGCTGAGGGGAGCAGTGGGCAGACATGAGAGGACTGCTGCGCCATGTGGGTCCCCTCCCTGGCCGGCAGCAGGGATCGAACTCATGCTGCAGTGGCTGCGTTTTGCTTCATAGTGCGTTGCTTAACCCACTGCGCCACCAGGGAGGCCCTCATTTTCTTTTTAACCCAATCTAATTAGGTCTTTATTTCTACCATACCACCAAAACTGCTATCCCAAATGTCTCCAGTGACTTTCAGAACAAAGGCTTCAGTGTTCTTAATTGTCAGTTCTTAGCCTCATCTTACTTAACCCCATTGTCAACCCTATTCCTATAAGTATTTTCTTCATTTGGTTTACAGAAGACAACACTCCTGATTTTCCTTTCATATCTATGGCCTCTTTTCTCCAGGTTCCTTTGCTGGTCCCTCCGATTTTTCCTAATTAATCCTTGGAATCCCACAGGACTTGGTCCTTGAGTTTCTTTCCTGTCTATACTTCTCTCTTTATAATTTTGCCGTGTCTCATAGCATTAAGTATGGCAACTCACAGATTATTTTTCCAACTAGACTTCCCTCCTGCATTCTAGATTCATATATCTAGTATCACACTTTACATCTCCATTTGGATGTTTATTATCTCAAATTTAACATGTGTAAAACTGGTTTCCTACCTACTTTTTGCTGCCTGCCCTGCCAATACTGTCTTTGTTATAGTCTTCTCCATCTGAGTAAATGATAATTTCATCCTTCTATGTGCTCAGGGCAAAAACTGACATCCTCATCCCTTTTCTTTTTCTCACACCCTCCTACCTAATAGTATAGTAATAGTACCTATTTTATAGGACTGTTAGTGACTAATGTCTGATACATAGCAAATGAGCATTAAGGTTGGCAATTCTAACTAAAACTACCCATGGAAAATATGATTCCATTCTCTTTATTCCTATTTGTATATAAACAAGCTCATAGTTCTCTCAACTAAAACCCTCCTTTGATCCCATTTCTCCTACCAGTTACTACCCCATTTCTCTTTTATAATCAAACTTCTGGAAAGAGTAGTTTCTATAGAGTCTCTACTTCTCTACCTTCCATTCTCTTTTTCTTAGTACTATATTTGCTTTTTATTTTTAATTGTGGTAAAATATATAAAGTTTACATTGTATTTATTTTAATTTTAATTTTTAAATTATGCAAATTTATGCATACAAGAACTGGGGCACAGGCCGGGGTGGGGGCGGTGTGCTGGGTGAGAGGATTCATAGACACAGAGTGGGGAAAAGAACAGGCAGATCAACTGAAATACACTGCTGAGGGGAGCAGTGGGTGAGACAGGAGAGGTCTGCTGTGCCATGTGGGTTAACTCCCTGGCCAGGGATCAGAACTTGTCTTGCAGTAGCCACTAACTTCATAGTGCTGACACTTAACCCCCTGCGACACCAGGGAGGCCCCTGCATTTATTTTTATGTGTGCAATATAGTAGTGGTAAGTACATTTACATTGTTTTGCAACCAATTTCCAGAACTCTTTTCATCTTACCAAACTGAAGATCTAAGCCCACTCACGTCTCCCTATTCTTCCCTCTCCTGAGACCTCTGGCAACTGGTTCTGCAAAGCACTTTCTGTCTCTCTGAATTTTCTTTTTTTTTTTTTTAAAGATTTATTTATTTATGCATACAAGCACTTTGGTACAGACCAGAAGTGTGGGGGGAAGGGGGGTGAGAGGATTCACCACAGAGAGCAGGGAGCAGAACAGGAAGATCAACGGAAGTACACTGCTGAGGGGAGCAGCAAGCACAGCAGGAGAGGTCTGCAGCGCCATGTGGGTCCCCACCCTGGCCAGCAGCAGGGATTGAACTCGTGCTGCAGTGGCTGTGGTTTGCTTCATAGTGCATTGCTTAACCCACTGCGCCACCAGGGAGGCCCACTCTGAATTTTCTACTCAAAAATCCTCATATAAGTGAAATCACACAGCATTTGTCTTTTTGTGATTGGATTTTTCACTTCTCATAATTTTCTCAAGGTTCATCCATATTGTAACTAACATATCAAAAGTTCCTTCCTTTCAAATCGTGAGTACTAGGGGCCTCCCTGGTGGCACAGTGGGTTGAGTGCCGCACTGTGAAGCATCCTCAAATCCTGAGTACTATTCTATTATATGTATTTATCATACTTTATCTTTTCCCCTGTGAAGGGCTCTGGTTTGCTTCTACTTTTTGGCTACTGGGAATAATGTTGCTGTGAACATTGGTGTACATAAATTTCTTCAAGACTCTGCTTTCAGTTCTTTTGGGTGTATTCCCAGAAATGGAATTGCTGGATTATATGGTAATTCTGTTTTTAATTTTTTTTAAGATTTTATTTATTTATGCATACAAGAACTGGGGTATAGGCCAGAGGTGTGGGGGTGAGAGGACTCACCAGAGACAAAGTGGGGAGCAGAACAGGCAGACTGACTGAAATACACTGCTGAGGGAAGCAGCGGGCAAGACAGGAAAGGTCTGCTGCTCCATGTAGGTCACCTCCTTGGCTGGGCATCAGACTTGTGCTGCAGTGGCTGCAGATGCTTCATAGTACAGTGCTTAACCCCTTGCGCTAGCAGGGAGGCCCTGTTTTTAATTTTTTAGGAATCACTATCTTGTTTTTTATATCAGCACTACTATTTTGCATTCTCACCAACAGTACACAAGGGTTCTAATTTCTTACCACCCATATTTGTTATTGATAGTAGCTATCCTAATGGGTATGAGATGTTATCACATGATTTTGATTTGCAGTTCTCTTATTATTAGGGATGTTCAGCATTGTTTTATGTGCCTATCAACCATTTGGCCTTGTTTATTTTTTTGTTGTTGAGTTGGAGGAGTTCTGGACATCAACTCCTTATCAGATATATGATTTTTTAAAGTATTTTCTCCCATTCCTTCGGTTGCCCTTTTATCCTGTTGATTGTGTCCTTTGATGCACGATTTAAAATTTTTATATAGGGCCTCCCTGGTGGCGCAGTGGGTTAAGCAACGCACTATGAAGCAGACCGCAGCCACTGCAGCTCGAGTTCGATCCCTGCTGCCGGCCAGGGAGGGGACCCACA
>JAGFMF010011883.1:460940-521412 GCA_019455555.1 Galemys pyrenaicus
ACAGGCCAGAGGTGTGGGGGGGTGAGAGGATTCACCACAGAGAGCGGGGAGCAGAACAGGCAGATCAACAGAAGTACACTGCTGAGGGGAGCAGCGAGGTGAGGCAGGAGAGGTCTGCTGCACCATGTGGGTCCCCTCCCTGGCTGGCAGCAGGGATCGAACTCGTGCTGCAGTGGCTGCGATTTGCTTCACAGTGCGCTGCTTAACCCACTGCGCCACCAGGGGAGGCCCAAAAATGTTCAGTATCTTTGAAGATACTGATTAAAAGGCAGTGAGTACTGACCATGTGGATAGGAGAATGTGGCATTAGCCAATTGAATTGTATCCTTAGGTTTCTGCTATGAACAGTTTTGTATGAACAGTTTCTGCTGCTAAAGATATTTCCAGTGAGCCAGAGGTGCCTCAAATCAGTGGCTAAAGAACAAAGAAGGTGGAGAAAGAGGCTGTCCCTCTGCATCTACCCTCTAAAGATCTTTGGGGTTCTTTACACTTAGAGTACATTTGAGTCATGAAGTAGAGAAAACTACCATGGAAATTAGCCTAGTAAGGAGTGTTGGAAAACTAAACATGTGGAGATGCCAGCTTAATTCTATTTAGCAGAAAAAATGTATTTCAATAATGTTTTTTAAGGAATGATTACAGGAAGAAGTCTGAGGGTGGGATGGGGACATTAATGAGAAAGGGATAAAATTGAGTTTAGGTAAGTGAATGGTAGAGAGATAAAAATAGGAACCTGGGCCTCCCTGGTGGTGCAGTGGGTTAAGCAACCACTATGAAGCAAACTGCAGCCACTGCAGCATGAATGCTGGCCAGGGAGGGGACCCACATGGTGCAGCAGACCTCTCCCGCCTCGCCCGCTGCTGCCCTCAGCAGTGTATTTCGGTCTGTCAGCCTGTTCTGCTGCCCACTCTGTCTCTGGTGAATCCTCTCACCGCCCTGGACTCTGGCCTGTACCCAGCTCTTGTATGTATAAATAAATAAATCTTTAAAAAAAATTTTTTTATTGAAATATAACAAGCAGATAGAAAAACATACAAATCATAAGTGTGCGTGCCAAGTGCATTTTCAAAAGTAAATATATCCTTGTAATCAAATCAAGAAATAGAGTATTAGTGACTCTTCAAAAGTTCAACTCTCAGTTACACCCCCATCAAAAATATATACTACTTAGAGTCTAAATAGTAGATTAGTGTGGCTTGTTTGAACATCATGCAAATGTAATGATATAGCATGTAGCCTTTTATATCTTACTTCGTTTACTCATTGTTATTAGTGAGGTTGATCCACATTGTTGTATATAAGTACAAAACTTTGTTCTTACTGTTTTATGGAATTCTACCAGAGGAATATACCACTGTTCGTTTACCCATTTTTCTGCTGCTGGATAATTGGGTTGTTTTAATTTTGTGACTACGGTGAATATGAAGAGTGCTGCTATGAACTTATACTTGTCTTTGGCGCATGTGTGTACATATTTACATCAAGTTTGTACCTGGGAGTAAAATTGCTGAGTCACTGATACACATTTTTCAACTTTTGGAAATACTACTAAGCAATTTTCTGAGGTGGAAAAACTAATTCAATTAGACTCAAACAGCAGTATAAGTTCTATTAGTTCCAAATCCTGGAAAGGCAGAACAGTCCCAAATATAGTATGATGTGTCAGAGGTTCTCTATAAATCTTTCACTCTTCTGAAGTAGTGATTTACTTTATGCAAATCATATGAATCTTTACTAACACCATACTACACAAACTGAATCTGTATACAACTGGTTCCTTTACCTCAGCTACCTTGTTAGAAATGTATTTAAGTGGAACTTTGGGTACTTAGTTTAAAACTGATAAAATGGGCAGAAGATCATGGGAATTAGAATTATTGGTTAGAAATTTGATTAGAAATAGTTGTCCTAGTGGGATTAGAGAAAGGACATGGATTCATCCAGATATCTCAATCTCTGTCCTGTTATAAATCTCTGCCTCCAGATTATCACTTTGTATTTTCCTCTCCCTTAGATATGGCAAGATTGTCTCTACTAAGGCCATACTGGACAGGACCACAAACAAATGCAAAGGTGAGAGAACAGATATCTTGGCTGATGGAAGATAACTGTGAGTGAGGCCATTCCTTGCCTCTGCCTTTTACTGCTGAAAGCTCCCAGTACCCAGTGCCAGGGAGGAGTCTCTAAGGTTTTCAGGCTTAAAGAGCTAGCAGATATTTTGGTTCTTTGAGGTCAGATATCTGTAGCTCATAATGTTTTTGGGGAGACACATGGCTAGATGCCTACACTGAGTTCTTTTGAGTCCCTTGGACTTACTTTGAATCTCATATTTCCCTGAGGATACTGGGTACAGGTAGGTGAGATTATTTCTACTTATCAAAGCATTGTGAATGCTTTCTAGTGGTGGTGCTTGTATGACTGTAGATATTATTTTGTGAGGATGGGTTTTGACAGATCTAGATGGGGATGGAAGGGTGGAAGGCTGTAGGTTGGGTTGGTTGGGACTTCTTCAGCAAATGACTGGTCGCCTTCACTGGAAAGGGTATGCAGGTATACCCCAGTTTTCAAAAGTTTACTTTATACCATTTCACTTTATATGAAAGACCTACTTCAGTACTTGTTTTCACTACCTGAAGGAAATAGGACGCAGTGTTTGTTTTGCAGCCGCTGTTGCAGAGGCCGTGTGCGGCTGGAGCTCAGAGTGGCACCACCGAGCTTCTTCCCCAGGAATTAATTTATATGGGCTGTATATTTACCCTAGCTTCTTTAGTTTTACTATATGTTAGTGTTATTTTAGGTTTTTTTGTGTTACTTGGTATGATTTGGTAGGTTATCTTTGGGATCTGGGAACCCTCCCCACTTGCAATTTTCCCATATTAATTTGTGGTAATTGTTTCTTTGCTTTGAGCCACTTAGACTTATAGAAGTTTTATAGGATTGCTCAAATAGCGGGGAAAACTTGCACTTTGCACAGACCTAGCATTTCTGGG
Source organism: Galemys pyrenaicus (assembly GCA_019455555.1). Taxonomy (NCBI): domain Eukaryota; kingdom Metazoa; phylum Chordata; class Mammalia; order Eulipotyphla; family Talpidae; genus Galemys; species Galemys pyrenaicus. The sequence goes on from JAGFMF010011883.1 coordinate 463,931, forward strand.
GTGTGGCTAGAAAAGAGGAAGAGGCTCTGTTAAAATATGGAAGAGGGCTATGAATTAATCGAAGAATCTAGTTCCTGAAACCTCAAATTTCTTAAGCAGAAGGAAGAAAGTCAAGGACACCTCAAAGACTCATTGCTTTGGGCCCTCTTAGCTGTAAAGTACTGAAATCTCACAGGATTTGAGGAACACAGGGATTACTACCTGAATCCTCCTAATTTCTCTTTCTCCCTACCGTGTCTTCTGAAAATCCTGAGCCTCCTTCCTTCCTTTACCTCCCTCTGCACCCCAGCTGCCCAGTGATGCGGTTTCCCTGTTCCAGGCTATGGCTTTGTGGACTTTGACAGTCCTTCAGCAGCACAGAAAGCTGTAACGGCACTGAAGGCCAGTGGTGTACAGGCACAGATGGCAAAGGTAAGGCTTCCACCCTGTCTGTTCCTCTGAGGGGTTGTGGTTAACACCAAGGTTTCAGTTCCAAGGCTTCAGGGGACGTCAGGGCCATGAAGTTGATGAGCAATGTCTACCTGCAGTACGTTTTGCTCTATCTGTCCAATGACAGTCGGGTCAGGATCCTACAGACTACCCGGTGCCTGCCTGCTCTGAATACCAGTAAGATGGTATTCAAAAGCTGTGGCACATGGTTTTGTGAGTTCTTTCCCTCTTGCCAGGTATTGTAAGCAGGAAACAAGTTCAAGATGTTACTTCCCTTCCTCTTGCTGTTTCCTGATCTTCACCCTGGTCCCCCTTCCCTACCAGGCAGCTTGTGGTAGTTCTGCAACATTTTCTGAAGAAGCAGTTGTGCAACTCAGAAGTTCAGAATAGTGTTCTCCACCTCTTAACAGTGTTGCCTATTGGGGAGGGAGGTCCGAAGGGGGTGGGAGAGGGAACCCACTGCAAGTAAGGAACCTGTCCCTTCTCATATTTGTCTGAGTTTTTATTTTCATCTAGAGTACTAGAAAACAAGCTTTTCTCTCCCTTCTCCTCTTAGGTGAGATTGTCCTCTTGCCATTCTGAAGCCATAAATACTCTGTGTAGAGCTGAACGAGGCAGGCCTGCCAGGCACCTTTCTCTGTAATTATGAAGGAGAAAGGAAGTCCTGAAGGGAAAGGTGGGAGAATTGGGATCCTCTGTCTAAGGCAGAATATCTACTTTGATTCTTAAAAATATAGCTATGGGAAGTTATTGTCATTTTATACCTTCAGCCCACAGGGAGGGCTCTCCAACCTCTTCTTTCTGGAGAATAGCTCTCTGGTAGTGGACCCTTCAGAGTTCCAGTGAGACTAGCACTTTCAAGACTCTGCAATCACCCAGTGAACTGACATTTGCCCTGGGTGCAGCCCCTGCATATTGCTTTCCCTTTCCCCTTATCCCCTCTTCCTGCTTTTCTTCCATCATTGAACAGGCATGTCTTAATTCCTTAAGAGGAGTCTGCTGCAGCTGGAAGAGGGAGAGGAAGATTACTCAAAAGAGTCTAGGGGACCAAGGCAGTCCAAGACTGGGACAGGCTGTTGGGAAGGGGGAGTGCTGCTTTGCCTAGTTCTTAAAGAGACAGCCAAAACACCATTGGTTTATAGAAATATTAAATCTGATTTTTTTAAACCTGGGCTCAATATATATGGGAGTGGGACTAGGTGTCAGAAGTAGTTGTTAATATTCTCTGTTTTTAAGAGCCTTTCTACTCTTGCTTTTCTGAGATGTCATTTCATGGATGAGGGTAGGAGAGGGGTAAGAGGATGTGGGTTTCATTTTGTCTTTTATTTCCATAGCAACAGGAACAGGACCCCACAAATTTATACTTATCAAATCTCCCGCTGTCGATGGATGAGCATGAACTGGAGGGGATGCTGAAGCCCTTTGGCCAGGTTATCTCCACTCGAATCCTTCGTGACACCAGTGGGGCCAGCAGAGGGGTTGGCTTTGCAAGGTGAGGGATGCTGAGAATGGGAAATCATGAGGTCAATAAAGAAGATCACTAAGGATGTCAGCAAGAAATCTGTCTCCTCCATCCCCAGGACAAAAGTACTTGATAATAAATCAGCAGTTCATTTTTATGTGTTACAATGCTCACAAGCCCATTTGCCCTCAAATCTTTATTCTTTCTTCCTACTTCTACCTGCTACTCTAGCCTTTGTTCCTTTGATCTAGACCCAACTGGAAAAAAATAATTCCATACCTTCTCAGTTGTTACTGAATAGATTTTTTTGTTTTTTAAAGATTCATTTATTTATGCAGACAAGAGCTGCGGTACAGGCCAGAGTTGCGGGAGGAGAGGATTCACCAGAGATAGATTGGGGAGCAGAACAGGCAGAATGACTGAACTACACTGCTGAGGGGAGCAGCGGGCAAGGCAGGAGAGGTCTGCTGCGCCATGTGGGTCCCCCTACCTGGCTGGGGATACAACTTGTGCTGCTGTGCCATGGATGCTTCACAGTGCAGCGCTCAACCTGCTGTGCCACCAGGGAGGCCCTTGTTACTGAATAGTTTTTATCCTGTTATTTAATTTTACAAAACCCTATGAAACAAATATTAATTGACCACTTTATAGAAAAGTTAACCAAAGTCCCCAAAATGAAGTAATTTGCCCAAGGTCTCACAGGAGTGAGTAGGGGAACAGAGCTCTAATCCTTCTGGCTCCGATTAATAGGATGAAGTGTAAGATCTCATGTACTTTTCAGATCTGTTAAGAAGCCTAGATTCTAGCCAACTCTGCCACAAATGGCCCATGTGGTGTCAGACCTTTATGAACATTGTAAAATGGAGATTTAGTCTGTTTAGTCTGTGAAATGGAGATTGATTTAGAAGAGTGGATTTCTTAAGGTATTCCTTAGAACTGCAGAGTTTTCAAGAGTACCTTTCCCTAGCTCTCTTAAAATAACTCTGCTTTTATTTAAGATTTTGTTAAAAGGAGATTCTCTTGTCTTTTTTTTTTTTTTTAGGTTTGAGAAACAACTGGACTAATTAATGTGAAGGGTCCCTTGTTTTCTTATGCAAAACAAAACGTGTTTGCACCAAGGACATCTACTCTGGGATGCTTCTGATCTTGGGAACAAGGACTAGGTTCCTAGCACCACCTGCTGTCAGCCCCAAATATCACAAAAGGGGAGTCACTAGGCTTGTAGCCATCAAACTTTGTGTTCCCATGCTGTTTTTAAGCAGAGGTTCCCAACTATTCAATGCCTGGCACCTTAGTTGTCTCAAAAAAATTTTTGGGGCCTCCCTGGTGGCGCAGTGGGTTAGGCAATGCACTATGAAGCAAACCGCAGCCACTGCAGAGTTCGATCCCTGCTGCCAGCCAGGGAGGGGACTCACATGGCATAGCAGACCTCTCCTGCCTCGCCCGCTGCTGCCCTTGGCGGTGTGTTTCAGTCAGTCTGCCTGTTCTGTTCTGCTCCCCACTCTGTCTCTGGTGAATCCTCTGACCTTCCTGGACTCTGGCCTGTACCCCAGCTCTTGTATGAATAAATAAATAAATCTTTTTAAAAAAAATTTTTTTGCCTTAGATCCAGTTAAGTTTATTAAGTAATTAAATGGTCTAAACTACTCAAAAAGTGTATAGCTTAGCAATTTTTGTAGCTATTGAGCTATATGTAATGTAGCTTCCATTACATGTAGCTACTGCATGCTGGGTAACATAGACTCTTCCAGTGTTGCCATGGTAACAAGTGGGGCATTCTTTTTGAACAGTGTCCACCCCCTTGATGGCTCCAGTATCACCTTTCTTACAGATTCGCATGTATGTGGCCAAAGGAACAACTCCATGTTTTCTAAAAGACCTACAGCACATACAGAGGGTACCGCTCCCCTTCCCTTTCTTTGTGTCGCTCATTTTGGCAACTTACTGGAAGATGGTGATTGTGGCCCAAAGGAAGGAGCCAGATGCTGCTTTTTCTTCAGAAAGTTAATACATCCCTTGCTGTGCCTCTGTAAGCTTGATACACTGGCCCAGGGTGTCTCAACTACAGTTTGGGAACTATGGCTTTGAAGAATTGAAAATTTATGAACTCTCTTGCATGTTTCTGTTAATATCTAAACATTTTCTTCATATACCTAGGTTCTTGCAAAGTATCATGTCCATCAAATTATAAATATTGACATTTTAAATAAAAGGCTAATGTATCATTTTAAAATATATCCAGGGGCCTCCCTGGTGGCGCAGTGGGTTAAGCAACGCACTATGAAGCAAACCGCAGCCACTGCAGCACGAGTTCGATCCCTGCTGCCGGCCAGGGAGGGGCCCCACATGGCGCAGCAGACCTCTCCTGCTATACCCGCTGCTCCCCTCAGCAGTGTGTTTCAGTGGATCTGCCTGTTCTGCTTCCCACTCTGTCTCTGGTGAATCCTCTCACCACCCCCACACCTCTGGCCTGTACCCCAGTGCTTGTATGCATAAATAAATAAATCTTTAAAAAAATAATAAAAATATATCCAGATAAGATTTAAATGCCATGGCAATTAGATACACCACCATATCATCCATTTAAAAAATACATAGTGCATTTCTTTTTTAATGGTTATAAATCTTACATCATTCTTATGGTGTTCCTTTTTTACTTTACTATGTATTTCTATCCCACTTCCCTAAATAATGTATTCTTGTGTAAAATAATTTTATAGTTGATAGCTTTTTATGGATCATCCTGTCATATTTTTCTTCAACAAAAATAAGTATACAGATTAATTTTTTCCCTGTAGCTCTGAGGCTAGATTTATTAATCCATAAGAAATTCTGTTTTTTTATTAGTTCACAGTTGCCCCAAACAACATAAGTATATTAAAATGTTGATACAGAATTATATAAATTATATATTTTTTAAACAAAATTTTTTAAAGATTTTATTTATTTATGCATACAAGAGCTGGAGTACAGGCCAGAGTCCAGGGAGGTGAGAGGATTCACCAGAGACAGAGCCAGGAACAGAACAGGCAGATGAACTGAAACACACTGCTGAGGGGGGAGTAGCGGACGAGGCAGGAGAGGTCTGCTAAGCCATGTGGGTCACTTTCCCGGCCAGCAGTAGAGATCGAACTCATGCTGTGGTGGCTGTGGTTTGCTTCATAGTGCGTTGCTTAACCCACTGCGCCACCAGGGAGGCCATTATAAAGTATAATTTATTGGAAATGCTTCTCCTGTGACATGGATAAGTTTTCCTTTCTTTGGGTTTCTCTAATTATGTCTCATAGCCATCAGTGGATACTGTCTATTGCTATAACAAGACAGATTTTTTTTAAGATTTATTTATGCATACAAGAGTGGGGTATAGCCCAGAGTTGCAGTACATGAGAGGATTCACCAGAGACAGAGTGGGGAGCAGAACAAGCAGATTGACGGAAATACGCTGCAAGGGGAGCAGTGGGTGAGGCAGGAGAGGTCTGCTGCGCCATGTGGGTTCCCTCCCTGGCTGGGGATAGAACTTGCGCTGCTGTGCAGCGGATGCTTCACAGTGCAGCAATCAACCCACTGCGCCACCAGGGAGGCCCTATAAAAAGACAGATTTTAATATTAGTTTTATTCCTGTTTTTGATTTCTATGCTGAGAAACCTGTTCACATAAATAATAGAATAGAATGAATAGAATAGAATAGAATAGAATAGAATAGAATAGAATAGAATAGAATAGAATAAGTTCTGTTATAACAAGAATTCTTTGAATCCTTTCTGAATGATATGCCAAACCACGGTGATCGATCATCAGAATGGATTTTTTTTAACTTGTCAATTAACATTCTTCTGAGTCTTCTAGTTTTGTTGGAAGAAAGAAATGGAAACATTTAACTTACAAAATGATTTGTAACTATCTGTATTAGGTTGAGTTTTGGAATGTTGCAAAATAATTGAACAGGAACTTTAGCCCTGATTTTTAGTGGTCAGAAGCTCTTGGTCAAGTGGGTGGGTTTTTAAAAGGAGCTTATGAGAAGCTGAGGTTCTGACTCTCTAAGAGCTCTCTATCCTACTCACCCTTTTGAAAGACTAAGGAGTAGGAGCAATCCAATAAACATGGTTTTCTCTAAAATGTTCCAACAGAGCCTTTCTTCAGTGCCCTCCTTCATAGAACTGGCGTATACTTTCAGTAGTATTGACACAGAAAATATATGGAGGCTTATTTTTTTTTAAGATTTATTTATTTATGCATACAAGCACTGGGGTACTGGCCAGAGGTGTGTGTTGGGGGGGGGGGGGTGAGAGGATTCACCACAGAGAGCAGGGAGCAGAACAGGCAGATCAACAGAAGTACACTGCTGAGGGGAGCAGCAGGCACAGCAGGAGAGGTGTGCTATGCCATGTGAGTCCCCCCCCCCACCCGGCTGGCAGCAGGGATCGAACTTGTGCTGCAGTAGTTGCAGTTTGCTTCATAGTACGTTGTTTAACCCACTGTGCCACCAGGGAGGCCCCTGGAGACTTATTTTAAATGTGGAAGAGTAAGATAATGTACTGGGTAACATATAGACCCTTACAATTTTGGAACACATTTATACATGTCTTCTCATTTGATTGTATAACTATGCAGTAGGGTAGGTAAGGCAAAAATGAGAACTGTGAGTTCCTATAGTCACTCTTGGAGCATTTGTAGGACTGGGAAGTTAGAGCTTTCTCTTGAATGTTGGGACAGCACAGATCCTGGAGAAGCTAAAACCTAATCTGTCTTGTGCTCCTTAGGATGGAGTCTACAGAGAAGTGTGAAGCCATTATTACCCACTTTAATGGAAAATATGTTAAGACACCCCCTGGAATACCAGGTAAGGCATCTGGGTATCAAGCTGAAAGGGCCCAAGTTGTTACTTCCAGTGAAAATTCTGGAGGAATTTTACATGAGTGTGCTTGACTAACAGAGAAGGAGGTCAGCTGCATATCTGTTTTCTCTCTTGGCAGCCCCATCTGACCCCTTGCTTTGCAAATTTGCCGATGGTGGTCCAAAGAAGCAACAGAACCAAGGAAAATGTGTGCAAAATGGACAAGCTTGGACAAGGAATGGAGACATGGTAAGAGGACATCTGAGAAGAAAGCAATTGTAAAGATGTTAAAGTGGGATGGACTCGTCACCTGAGGATGGTGCCCAGAGGTGTTCAGAACAGTTCAGCATTTGACATATTGTCATAGCTATCCTGCAATACAGCCTGTCACAAAACTAGGCTATCCTGAACCCCTGGGAATACAGTTAGTTACCTTTATACCAATAAGGTTGGGAAAGCACCAAAACTGCATATGGTGTGTGCACAGGCCAACTTCGAGGAATTTGTCCATGAGACCTAAAGTTCTTTTGAGGTTGTCAAAAATGAGAAAAATGTGAGCAGGGCCTATCCTGTTTCTGTGCATGCTAAATGTGTGTCTATCACAGGATCAAACATGCTTTTCTGACTTCTTACCATAATAAGAATATTATTTTTTTTTAAAGATTTATTTATTTATGCGTACAAGCACTGGGGTACAGGCCAGAGTCGCGGGAGGTGAGAGGATTCACCACAGAGAGCAGGAGCAGAACAGGCAGATCAACAGAAGTACACTGCTGAGGGGAGCAGCGGGCACAGCAGTAGAGGTCTGCTGCGCCATGTGGGTCCCCTCCCTGGCCGGCGGCAGGGATCGAACTCGTTCTGCAGTGGCTGCGGTTTGCTTCATAGTGTGTTGCTTAACCCACTGCGCCACCAGGGAGGCCCATAATAAGAATATTATAAGAATTCAGTAAGAATTGTATTCTTATTACAATTTCAAAAAAAATGTAAAAGTGTTACGGGCACAAGTACAAAGTTAAAAGCTAAATAAGGGCCTCCCTGGTGGCGCAGTGGGTTAAGCAACGCACTATGAAGCAAACTGCAGCCACTGCAGCACAAGTTCTATCCCTGCTGCCGGCCAGGGAGGGGATCCACATGGCGCAGCAGACCTCTCCTGTTGTGCCCGCTGCTCCCCTCAGCAGTGTGTTTCAGTGGATCTGCCTGTTCTGCTCCCCGCTCTCTGTGATTAATCCTCTCACCCCCCCCACACTTCTGGCCTGTACCCCAATGCTTATATGCATAAATAAATAAATCTTAAAAAAAAAGAAAGCTAAATTAAAAAATTAAGTTTTTTTGACTAATGAAAAAGTCAAAAGGGTAAAAAAGTTATTTAATTGGAATAGGGTGGAATAGGGGCTTCCCTGGTAGCACAAGGGGTTAAGTCTCAGCACCATGAAGCTATCCATAGTCACTGCAGCATGAGTTCGATCCCTGGCCAGGGAGCTGACCCACATGGCACAGCAAACCTCTCTGGTCTCACCTGCTGCTCCCCTCAGCAGTGTATTTCAGCCAATCCACCTGTTCTGTTACCCATTCTGTCTCTGGTGAATCCTCTCACTGCCCCTCCCACAACTCTGGCCTATACCCCAGCTCTTGTATGCATAAATAAAATAAATCTTAAAAAAAAAAAGAAGAAAAAGAAAAACCCTGGCACAACCATTGTGGGATTTGTCCAGACTTCAGTTTAATCAGTTAAGCCAAATACATTGCTAGCACTGAGAGTGCGTATGCTTCTATTCTCACCCAAGGAGTCACAATACAAACACTGTTCTTTCTTTATAGAGTGGTATGGCCTTGACCTATGACCCCACCACAGCTCTTCAGAATGGGTAAGGGTGTTTTATATAATCAGCTTACAAGAAAATGTCAACAGCCTGTGTCTAGGCCCTCAGATGTGTCATCTTAATCTTTAAACAGTGGCTAGTGAGACATGGCATTACTTATCGGTGGAATGCTTACGTTTGTGGATTCTGTAACTCCTTACTGATGAGGTTCCTTCCTACAGGTTTTACCCAGCTCTTTATAACATCTCCCCCAACAGGATGCTTGCTCAATCTGCACTCTTCCCATATCTTCCATCGCCAGTGTCTTCTTATCAGGTATGTTTATACCCCCAAAGGAGCATAGTAGTTTACCCTATCTTTTGGTGTTATGTTTTAGGTGAAAGAACATAAGACTAGAAACTGCTTGTTTCTGTATATATTATATTCAACCAATTTTACTTGAAAGCATAATATTTTATCACATTGTATATGCATATATATGAATATATATATATATATAGAGAGAGAGAGACTGTTGAGTAGCATTAGCTTACCCTCTGTCTACCACACACACAGGTAAGCCCATGTTAATTTCCTACTATTTTTCATTTTCTTCATTTGTATATACATATATGTATAGAGTTTGGGGAGTCATTTATCTTACGAAAATTTGACCATATTGAATATATTTTTTAAACTTCTCACTTAAATATTTTTTTGAATCAGATTCCAAAGTTTGTTTCTTAGATCAGCAGTATCAGCATCATCTGGGAGATTTTAGAAGCACAAAGTCTTGGTATCCCCCCAGATCTCTTGAATGAGGAGCCTGGCGTTGGGTCATGGCAATCTGAGTAACAAGTCCATCCTGATGCAGCCAGTATGGGTGACCACTGCTCTACTTTTTTAATAGTTATATTTTATTGCCTCAGCTATACCAGAATTCTTCAGCTATACCCCAATGAAAGGTATTTTTCTTTTTCCTGCTACAAGTAATGCTTCAGTAAACATCCTTGTGCCTATATCCTTATACATATATGAATGCTTTGATGTCTGGAGGTTGGGGTCTGAGGAGTGGGGTAGTCAGGCTGAAAAATATATGGACTTTCAGTTTTATAAATATTCCCAGACCACTTTCCTTCATGGTTGTGTCACCTCATATTTCCACTAGCGCATTTGAGAGGAATGTACCCATTTCCCTCCAACACAGGTGATGTTGCTGTTTTAAGATTTCTCCTATCATTACACTTATGATGGATATTGATAGACTGAAGAAAAGCTATTGATTTATATTCATCTATCTTGTAAGCTGGTAGCTTACCAAATTCTCTTTTTACTACTGTTTAGTTCTTAAGTTTTCTAGGTATGTAGTTATATCATTAGTAAAAAACAATACTTTCTCCTTTCCAACTTTATACAAATTTTGTTCTTATCTAATTATATTCACTTGGTCCTACTATAAGTTACTATAATTGCAGTGGTTTTATGTTTCTATGTTTTAAGTTAATATTAGTGACTAGGTTTTAGTAAATAGCCTTTAGTGTGTAGTTACTTTCTAGTCCCTATTTTATTTGCTGACTTAATTTATCTAATTCATCTAATATATTCTGTTTCTCTTCAGTTTTGACTTATGTTTACAGAATTTCTCATCCTGAGTAATTCTTACATTTTTGGGGAATAAACCTACTTGTTTATTGGGGTTTACTTCTAGCTTTTCATTGCTAATTTTTTTTTCAGTTAAAAATTGAGGTACAATAAAATTCACCTTAAATTCTCTAAGTCAGGGCCTCCCTGGTGGCGCAGTGGGTTAAGCAGCGCACTGTGAAGCAAACCGCAGTCACTGCACCATGCGTTCGATTCCTGCTGCCGGCCAGGGAGGGGCCCCAGATGGCACAGCAGACCTCTCCTGCCTCGCCCGCTGCTCCCCTCAGCAATGTGTTTCAGTCAGTCTGCCTGTTCTGCTCCCTGCTCTGTCTCTGGTGAATCCTCTCACCGCTCTGAACTCTGGCCTGTACCCCAGCTCTTGTATGCAAATAAATAAATCTTTAAAAAAAATTCTCTAAGTTAGTAGTTTTTTGTATACTTACAAAGTTATGCAGCTGTCATTCCTTTCAGAACATTTTTATCACCTGAGAAAGATACTCATTTAGTAGTCATTCCCTAGTCTCCCTTCCTCCCAGACTCTGGAAGCCACTAATATGCTTTCTACATCTGTAGATCAGCCTATAAATGGAAGTATACAATACCTGTCTTTCTCTCACTGAGCATGTTTTCAAGACATGTATCTTGTAACATAAATGAGCACAGGTTTCCTCTGCTACCCAAAAGTGGAATGTTCCTATTTGGTATGGTTTGGCAAGTTATTTTTTGGGTCTGACAATACTAAAAACTTTTTAACATATAAAATAGTGATAATAGAATTCCCACACCCAAAAATAATCTATCAAATTATAGTAATGGGAACAGATAATGGAGAAGCCTGTACTTCACTCTTGTTTTGTATTTAACCACATTCCATTTATGTTACATTTTGTTTATCCATTTATCAGTTAATGGCCATATGAGTTATTTGTACCTTTTAGCTATTGTGAATAATGCTGTTATTAACACTTGTGTACAATTTTTGTGTAACCATATATTCTCATTTTCCTAGGAGTTAGAATTGTTGGGTTTCACATAGTAACTCTATGTTTAACTTTTTGAGGACTTGCCAGACACTTTTCAAAGCTGCTGGAATTTTCATCCCATCCACAGTGCATAACTTGCTATTTAACCCTTTTAATGATGGCCGTCCTAGTGGATGTTACCTTGTGGTTCTGATTTGCATTTCCCTATTGCCTGATATGTGCTTATTGGCCATGAGTATATCTTCTTAGAGGATCTACATAAAGGATCTGTTCAAATCCTTTGTCTACTTTTAAATTGGGGGTTTTGGTGGAAGGGTAAGAGTTGCTAATATTTTTTAAAAGATGATTTATTCTTAATACTTCTGTTTTTGAGGAGAGACTCCAACCTTTGAGTTTTGCTGAACATTATTACATAATTAGAATAAACAATAGTTTCTATGCGATTAACACTTTTGTTTATTTTGCTTGCATTAGAGAGTAACTCAGACATCTCCTCTACAAATACCTAGCCCATCTTGCATGCACCACCATTCATACTTCATGCAGCCTTCAGTGAGCGTTCAAAAGTGCACACAAGCCGAAGAGGCAATTTGATGCTGATGTGTGTGCAGAATGCCAATCCCTGTTGCATAGCTGGATCTCTACTCACCTATCATGTCCTTGGATTTAAAAACGTCTGTCTTCAGCTATCTGGCAGCCATGTATCACTGCTTCTTGCAGCCTCACAGGGTGTTTCAACTAACTCTGTCCTTGTTGCTGCCTTAGGGTTCAGTTCTGACCCCAGGGATGGTGTAGTGGCAGGAGGACACGGGGCAGGTTCTCTATGATTCGGGGAGATGGGAGGAGTCCTGGAGCCCTCAGTGGCTTTTTCAGGGTTTTATTGATCTTTCTGCACCATTTGTAGTGAGGCGACCAGACACACAACAGGGAGGGAGTGGGGGCGCAGCCAGGAGACTGGCAGGCCTCCCAGCCCCCAGCTAATCTTCCTCTCTCTGGGCTTTCTACCGCTGCTACTGCTACTACTTCTGCTGAGCTTCGCGGCTGCTGCTGCTTCTGTCACTGCTGGTGTTCCCGTGACACCGCCCTTCTATGCCCAGTCTCTCAGCCCAGGTGTGCCCACCTATGCATGCCCACAATCTACTCCCTACTCCAGGTGCCTGCCATTACACATTCGTGCAGGACCACAGGGGTCTATCATTGATGCTAATGGTGGGAGGGCGGAAAAACCTGATAACTTTCATTTACTGTACAGATGGAGCACCCCATTTCTCTTCAGCCTGCCTCAGTGATGGGACCTCTTACCCAGCATCTGGACCACCTCTCCCTCAGCAGCACAGGAACGGTAAAGCCATATCTCTTTGATTATAAACACCCACTGAGCAAGGAATACCTCTCCAAGACTGTAGCGGCAGGAAGGCGGCACAAGAGCAGGGTTCAGGATGGTTCTGGGCAGACGGGTCAAGGAAAGAGAGTCTTGGAGCCCTCGGTGGCTTTTCATGCTTTTATTAGTAGAGGTGGCCAAGTACATGGCAGGCATGGGTGCGGGGGGGCCGGCCCCCAGCCCCCGGCGCATCTCATCCTCTCCGCTGCTTTGCTGATGCTACTCGCGTTGGTCAGTCCTGTCAGTCCTGGCATCCTCATGATGCTGCCCATTTAAGCCCGTGTCAAACTCAGGTGCGCCCACTTGCGCATGCCCACCCTGGAATGCTCGCAGCACCGCAGGTGTCCATCATCACAGTGGTGGGAGGGTGGAAAGACTTGATTTCTCTAACCCTACAAATACTCAGCATAAATACTTTTGAATGAGGATGGAATCACTTCCATCTATAAGAGCACACTGGAGCAAAAAGAGTAATCCATGAGACAGGAATACAGCCATTCTGCTCCCTAACCCATGCCTTTTAACTGACTCCTCATGAAACTAAGTGAATATTGTTTTGTTCTCCTTATCAGCTTATCTAAGAGATTGTGGTGCCAGGAAGGGCACAGAGCAAGTTCTCGATGATTCTAGCAGATGGGTTAAAGGAAGGAGTCCTGGAGCCATCAGTAGCTCTTATTGCCAGAGGTGACCAGGTACAGGGCAGGCTGGGGTCCCAGAGGGGACAGGAGGCTGGCAGGCCTCCTAGCCCCGCGCGCATCTTTCCTCTCAGCGCCTTTGCTGCTGCTTCTCTCTGCCTCTGTCTCTGCCCTGCTCTTCTGTTCTCATTCTCTGTTCTCCTGGTGTCCCCATGACGCCGCCCTTACACACCGTGTCTAAGCCCAGGTGCACCCACTTGCGCATGCCCACCTAGGCGTGTGCACACAACTGCAGGTGTCCATCGTTGTACCAATGGCAGGAGGACAGAAAAGCCTGATAACTTTTCTCTGACCCCACAGAGATCATAAAATTACCTTAGAATTTCTCACAAGATAGGAGCTTCCCTGTGGTGCAAGGGGTTAAGTTACAACACTGAAGCTATCCACAGCCACTGCGGCCTGAGTTCGATCCCTGGCCAGGGAGCTGACCCCCAAGGCACAGCAGACCTCTTCTGCCTCACCCGCTGCTCCCTTCGGCAGTTTATTCTAGTAGATCTGGTTGTTCTGCTCCCCATTCTGTCTCTGGTGAATTCTCTCACCCATCCCACCCCCGCTCACGCCTCTGGTCTGTACTGCAGTTCTTGAAAGCATAAATAAAAATGAATATTTTTAAAAAATTCTTACAAAATATAACAGGAAGAATGGATGAATTCATTAGATTACTTGTAGGACTTCTGCATTCTAATTTATGTAGATGAGCTCATAGTCAGAGAAGGCAAGAAAAGTAGAAGACAGGAAAGAGGAGGAAAGGAAGTTATGTGGGTAGACATCTCAAAGCTAGTGGACTTTAGAACCATCCGGAATGCCTTTATTTTGATTTTTTTATTTTTGTGAAGTGCTTTTAAAAAGCACAATTAACATCTCAAGGAAGAACATAGACATCTTTTTTTTAAGCTCCCAGGTGCTTTAAATGTGGCAAGATCACTGCTCTAATCCCACTGCTGTCTTTTACTCTAGCGTATGCCAGCAGCTGCAGCTATGCAAGGAGCTTACATCTCCCAGTATAATGCTGTGCCTTCTTCCAGTGTTTCAGTTGAGGTAAGAATTTTATAATCTTTTTGGATTAAGAATAGGAAAATGAACAGAGGAAGATTCTCCCTGTTCAAGATCTTCCTCTCACAATGATTCTGATAGGTATGATTCTGGTAGGTATGTGAAGAATGTAGGAAGGAAAGACTTAGTTTGTGTTTTCGAAGGAGACCCTTCCATACATTTAGCTGGCAAGGATTTCATACCAGTGTGCTGGCGTCTGTTGACTGGAGTGTCTTTGGAAGAGGACAGGCTGCTCTAAATGTTGGGGAAGTGATGCTATGTATGTGCAAGTGTGTGGACTCAACAGTGGTGCTGGGAGCGAATAGGTGGTGGTGGCGCTCAACTCCACGTGGGTTTTGGGTCAACTGCTTTAGTTGGAAGTGAGGGAAGTATTGCACAAGGTGACTCTCGCCTTGGACATGGTACAGGAGAGCAGCGGCCAGCAAAACCAAATGACGGTGGATGCTCCCTCAGACCATGGGGTCTGTTCTTTCCAGTTCAACAAGTAACAGTGGTAAGAACCACGTGCTTAGGGGCAGGGTGTGATGAGCAGCCTGAAGTCAGCTGGGTTCTCCTGTCTGTTGTCTCCTCCTCACCTTTCTGATTCATGCCTCCCTATCTTTACTGAGTAGAAGAGAATTATTGAAGATGCCAGACTGTAGAGGGCTAACCAGGAATACAGACCCCTGTGGGCTTACTAAGGCCTCCCATGTGGCCATCATTTCCCACATTCCTGGCCCTGGAAAAAGAAATCTCTACACTTCTGCCCTCTGCTACTCCTCCATTGCTGGGGGAACCAGAACTTTTTATTTTGTGAAGAAAAAAAAATTTTTTTAAAGATTTATTTATTTATTCATACAAGCACTGGGGTACACAGGCCAGAGGTGTGGGGTTGGCGAGAGGATCCACCACAGAGAGCGGAGAGCAGAACAGGCAGATCAACGGAAGTACACTGCTGAGGGCAGCAGTGGGCACAGCAGGAGAGGTCTGCCACGTCATGTGGGTCCCCTCCCTGGCCAGTAGCAGGGATTGAACTTGTGTGGCAGTGTCTGCCATCTGCCTCATAGTGCGTTGCTTAACCCACTGCGCCACCAGGGAGGCCCCTATTTTGCAAAGAAAATTTTGTTGTGTTTTTAACAATAATTCTCTCTTTTCTCTTCCTACCCCAAAGAAATGGGGAGTATAAAAGTTTTTGATATATTGGAATGATTTAGGGAGGCTAAAAGTTTTGTTATTATTTCTTCTCATAAAAAAGAAAGAACAAGGTGTGGTGCTAGAACATTGACAATATCCTGCTGTGGACCCTTCTCTCTGAGTTTAGTTAAGGCCTTTTTGGTGTGTATGTGTGTAATAATATCAGTCCCCACCCCCAGGAAATCTGAGGACTTCAAAATTTTGTTTTATAAAGCTCTTAGCTCACCACCCTGTTTTTCGCACAAATGTTATGCTATCTTTCTCTTGTTGGGATTGTTCTTTTCTCTTTTCCATACAGCAGAACCTGCCCTACTTTACCTTCTCATAATTTTTAATTTCATCTCTTTTTTATTATAAAGATCTATTATTGCATACAGGAGCTGGGGTATAGGCCAGAGGTGTGGTGTGTGTGTGAGAGGATACACCAGAAACAGAGTGGGGAGCAGAACAGCCAGATCTTTAAACCCTGTGCCACCAGGGAGGCCCAAATTTTGTCTCTTTTTTTTCAAAGATTTATTTATGCATACAAGAGCTGGGGTACAGGCCAGAGTTCAGAGCGGTGAGAAGATTCACCAGAGACAGAGTGGGGAACAGAACAGGCAGATCGACCAAAACACACTGCTGAGGGGAGTAGCGGGCATGGCAGGAGAGGTCTGCTGTGCCACGTGGGTCCCCTCCCTGGCCAGCAGCAGGGATCGAACTCAGTGTGGCAGCGGCTGCCGTCTGCCTCATAGTGCACTGCTTAACCCACTGCGCCACCAGGGAGGCCCAATTTTGTCTCTTTTTTAAGTAAAATTTCATATGGAATTTTTGGGCAGGCTGAATAGGCAACAAAATAGAATATCAAGCAGGCACTAGAGATAGCTTTCCCTCCCCTTGCCCTGCCACATTCTGGGAGAAAAGAAGATTATGGCTTCAGGAAGCAGAGATATAACCTATGCTCATTTAAAAGATAATCTTTGGAAGCCATCCTTGAGCCAAATTTGGATGAAGACTAAGTCTTTCCTGGCAAGTTCCAGAAAAATGAACTGACTTCTGACTAACTCTCACTACCAAGGCCAAGCCCTCAGAGGCAGTATCTTTGCTATCACACACAGCTTTTCAGGAGTACCTGCTTTCTTGCTTCCTGGACAATCTTTTCTTGCCTTGTGTCTCAGGCCCCTTCTCGTCTGCCTCACACTACTGTGCTCAGAGTATTTGCAGTTGTGACCTTGCTGAGTTCACTTAAGCCCTTTCTTCCCACTATGGAAGAGCAGCTGCTTCACCTCCAGGCCAGTGGTTCTCAAAAATGTAGTTAGTTCTGTGCCCAGAAGCTATTTGGTACATGTGGAAACATTATTACCATGTCTGGGACGGTGCTGGCATCTAGTGGCCAAAGATCACAGATGCTATGAAATATTCCACAGTGCACAAGACAGCTAAGATTCCCCCACTAGTTCAAAATATCAGTAATGTCAAGGTTAAGAAACCTTGATTTAGACTGTGATTTAAATTATTTTTTAAATTTTCATCTTTTTAAAAAGTTTTTTTTCTTCTTTTTAACGTAGACAATGTTATCTCTGCTTCCTGTACCAGAGGACTTGGTAAATTCCCACCCCCACCCTGGACATGCGGTGCCTTTTGACATCATACAACAGAACGGAAGTACTTGAATTTCCCCCAAGTTCTGAGCTTTGAAATCTCTGCATACAGCAAGATCTGTCCTTGAAAGGCTTGTACTGTTGTGCATATGCCATGCGTGCATGCACACACACACACACTCAGAGGGTTCAAGGTAAAGACTGGTGTGTGTGTGTGTGTATGATGTGCAGGGCGGGAAAAGACGAAGCTCTCTGTAGCTGTCTTGCGTGACCTACCTGCCTCCCAGTGTACTTGGGCTCCTTTTTCAGGGAACCGGGACATCAAAAATAATTTTCCTTCTTGTGGAAGGACAACAGGGAGCTAGGATAGAAAAGGATAATAAATCCAATTCCATTGCTTTTGCAAGGTCAAGAGTCCTTTTAAAAAAAATCTCTATTGCTCTTTGATTCCTTCTATAAGACCTGATAATGCACATAGAAACAAATAGGAGAAAGGCTTTGCCCATCTTCTAGGAAAGAAGACGCTGTGCCATCTTCTCCTAGTGACCTCCCTGAGGCACTGGAAGGAGAGCATTCTACTCCCCATTCATTCAAAGGGCAGGTGCCTTTCCACCCAATGATCAGACAGAAAGCCAAATGATGGAGTGTGGACAAACGGATGTTCTTTAGGCTGGACGAAAGAAAGGATGAAGATAGTGGGGAGGGGGTGCAGGGGAAAAACTGTAGTAGTTATTGTGCCTAGAATTTGGGCCCAGCTTTTCCTCCCCCACGTCATGCCTTAAAATAGAGACCCAGCACTCCCCTGCCTCTAGATGACCTTGTTGCGTATTATGGGGATAATGGACTGGGATGCAATGGGCAGGATGCAAAGTATAAATGACAAAATTGCCACTGTTAATGTTCTCATTGGTGCTTCAGTCTCAGAAAGGGCTTTTCTAGTGTAAAGCAGCCCCAGGCCCCATCCATAACCTTCTAGAGAGGCTGACTGGGCAGGAAGCTCTTGTTTCTGAGTCTCCAGCCTTCAGTGAAAAAAAGTACATCATAGATTTCTTATCACTGACCTTGAAGAAAAAGAGAAAACAAATCCAGAATCCTCTTCATTTGGCTGACAGTAGTTTGGGTGAGACTTTCTCTGTTATGTGCAGTACAGTGGGAACTTTTCATGAATGGACTGTTGATCTCCTTATTGCCATTTCTCTGCCCCCCACAACTTCTGATTTTGTCTTTCTTTGTATCTTTACAGTTTAAATGGTTGCTATTTTGCTGTTTTGTTTTAAATTCTGCAGATACCTTTTTTTGTGTGTTCTTTTTGTGAGTTTTCATGAGTTATTTTCTCATTTGGGCAGGTTTGGGCTTGGGCAGTGATGGAGAACCTGAAGTTATTTTGTAGAGGTTAGCAACAGCATTGTGGAATTTCTTGTTAGTGCTTCAGGGTTATAGTCATATTGTTCCCTTTAGTTGTTATTCCATTTCTAACAGTTTGTAACATGGGTGAGTAACTAGAAAAAGGAGACAGAATGAAGATTACTTGTCTCATGAAATAGTCCAGGGGAGGGCCTCCCTGGTGGCACAGTGGGTTAAGCAACGCACTATAAAGTGAACTGCAGCCACTACAGCATGAGTTCAATCCCTGCTGCGGCCAGGGGGGGGGACCCACATGGTGTGGCGGACCTCTCCTGCCTCACCCACTGCTCCCCTCAGCAGTGTACTTCTGTAGATCTGCCTGTTCTGCTCCCCACTCACTGTGGTGAATCCTCTCACCCCCTACACCTCTGGCCTGTACCCCAGTGCTTGTATGCATAAATAAATAAATCTTTAAAAAAAAAAAGAAATAGTCCATGGGAGGCACTGGTGACAGGGGAATCATGGGAGGACTCTTCAAACACTGAAATTTGTGTTTCCTGAATGTCTTTGGGTAGCCTTGAACATGTTCTCTATGTACTTAACATCTCACCCCCACTCATTATGAAGGCTTGTAGCTTTCTTAAAGTATTTCAGTACTGTGTTTTTGTTTTTAGTCAAATAGACCATACCAAATTCCCTCCTCAGGTTATATAATCCTTCATGAGGCCCAGCGCCTACCCATCCCGTCTCATGCCAGCTGTTACTGCTCCTCATACTCTTGAGACTAAACTGACTAAAGAGTGTTTTTAACCAAAGAATTTAAAGAACTGGCCAGTCTAGGAAGCCTGGGTATACTGAAGAGTTCAGTAATGGAGAGGGCTAGAAGGCAGTATGAGGTACTGCCCTGAGGGTGAAGATTAGATTTTGTTGCTCCTTTCCTGCATCAAGCCAGCTCAGGCTTGATTCCTTTTACCTAAATTAACTGATGGGTGGACTCCTACACTCCCTGGTGCCTGCAGTGAAGTCTCTGCTGCTTCACTGTCAACACCTGGGGGCCTGGGAGTGGGTTGTTACTTGGTACCATGAAGGTGCTTGAGAGGCCTCACAGGAGTGTTGCAAGGATCCCTGAACAGTGGAATCTGCTTCTGGAAAAAGAATCCTTGCCACTCAGTTGTGCATGTACTCCACCTCCTGGCATACTGGCAGCATTACATGCATGAGGATCTACTTTGACCTTAGCCAAGGGCGACAGACTTTGAGTCCTTGATCAGGCTCAGACTTGTCCCCAGGCTCTGTTAGAACTTCAGAGGGTGGATATTATGAAGCCACTATTGTAGACCCGGGTCTGAACTCGTGCCATTCTCACAAATTATTTTTGATTCTCCTTGAAGTCTCTCCATTTCTGTGCTACCTACACTTAAGGTCCTTCCGAGCATTAGCAGATCCCTATTTACTGAGCTTACTTTAGTAGGAGGGTGTTCCTTCAGTAGCTAAGGCTGGCCTGTGGGTTCTGTCACTCTTCTGAGCTTCGCTGAGTTCAGCTACATCTTTCTCAGTGGTCCCCATGGAACTGTAGAAATGAAAAAGCTGAGCAGTTTCCACTGCTTTTCTCCTGGCTTATCTGTTTGGAATCAATCTTCATTCTCTAAGCACACCCTAGAACATCCTTGTCCTTGTTTCAGCTCTACCTGCCTCACAATTTCACAGTTCTACAAGGTCACATACACCTGGCTACTTCTTTTATTGTCTTTCCCTTCACATGGGTAGGAAGCTGGGGGCTAGAAAGGGAAGAAGTCACGATCAAATGCAAAAATACTTCTGGTTGTTTCTATCTCTGGAATGTGTTCTTTGGAATACGCATTTCACTAATCATCCAAAATACTTACCTTACTAATCACCCATGAATTGTGTGAACTCCTCAGTTAGGGCTTGCTGTGGTAGGCTGTACATAGACCGCCTAAGCTTGGAGCCACCTGCAGGCACACCAGCGCTGGGGAAGAGCTAAAAACTTGAGGATATACGCGTTGGCTAGTGGCTGCCATATAGCGGAGAACGGGAGACAGGCCTATGTTGCTGTGACAGGTGGCAGCTTAGGAAGCCAAGACAGGTGCTGGGTATACTGCGTCCTGCTCTGTTCCAGCACGGTGGCCAGGAGCCTCTACCTCATCCACACAAGCAGAGGGCATGAGGCAGGAATTCTGCTCTGTGAGCCTCACATAGGCAAAAGCTGTGCTTCGGAGGTTTAAGGACAAGAGCGTGCTGCCCCCTACCTACTATCTCCTACTCCTACTCGCCCAAACACCCAGCTTCTCCTTAGATACATATGAGAACTTATACTGAAGGAAGAGAAATACACAGAGTCTTTTGAATCTCTATCAAATGTGGTTTTTATTCAACTGACAAGCACTTTTCTACAGCTGCACTTGTGGAACATCACATGGCAAAAACAGGAGTTTTTTTCTCTAGATTTTTTTTTCCTTTTTTAAACCTTATTAAAAATGAGATTGGTCCTAAAAATATAGAAAGAAATAAATTTAAATTCACAAAAAACTGTACATTATCAAAAAGTCACTAAAACACCACATTTGGTTATATAAAAAGTCAAGTCCCTTTTCTTGTAAAAGGAACGTGGGAACTTGTTGGTGTTGATGGTGTGGTTTCTTCCTGTTACCAGACGGATGGGAGAGAGGGGGAAACAAAGGGGCAGGGGGTGGGTTTTACTATTTATTTTAACCTGCCTTCCCTACCAAATACTCTTATTTGTCAAGAAGAGAAAAATCCACCTAGCTCAAGGGGCAGTGAAGATGAGGAAAGAAAAGTGAGAAACAGCCCCTTTGATCATGCCCTGCACCCACCTCCCCTTCTGCCCCCACTTCTTCGAACTGAGGTTAGGACTCCACCCCACTTTGAGTGCCTGGTCCCTAGGGAAAGAGATGGCGCTGAGAGAGGAGTACAAAGCAGGAATAATTGAGATTTCACCTCCCCAGGTCCATCTCACCTCCAACAATAAAATTAATCTCTAGTACATTTTATACCAGGGGAAAATTACCATGGGGAAAAGAGGAGCCCCCAACTCTAACAGTTCCAAACGTCTAACACAAAGTTTGTTACAGCGCAGTTATTTAGATAAAATATAAATATTTATGCATAATATAGTCAATTCAAATATTCTTCAATCCACCTCTTATTTAAAAGCAAAAAAAAAAATCTCAAATAAAATTAAAAGTTTTGAGGTTTATCTGACAGAAAAGGCGACTTTAGAAATAGGCTATGGGGGAGAAGGGGCAAAAAGGAATAAGAAAGGGGCTGCCCCAGGACCTACACTGCCCCTACCCCCTTCAGTGGCTATTCAGTGCTGCCAGAAGTACAAGGAATGCTCTGCCTCACCTGGCATCCCCTCCCCCACCAATGGAACATATCTTGGCTGTCTCAGCTCTCTGCTTGGGCCAGCCAGCAGCCGCCTCCCCAGTGCAAGTACCCGTAATCTCTGATGGGAGGGGCTCTGCTGAGCAGGAAAGCAGGGGGCCAGGAGCCCATGGCTATTGCTGGGAGTTAGCAGCTTTCCTCTCACATGTTGGGGCTTAACTTGGACACAGTCACACGTAGGGCAGTGGTGGACCCAGAACCCCTCCTCCCTGCTCTCTTGTGCTCCAGGGTCTCTGCTACTGGGAAAGGGGTCCCGGGTATGAAGTAGGTAAGGGAAGGAAAGCACAACTAAATCCACAGAAGCTCATGGGATCAGGAGAAGATCCAGTTCTATCCCTCTCCCTTCAAAAGCTTAAGACTCAAAGCTACTGAAAGGAGAGGGGGTTCCTGCTGAAAGATTGCACAGTTTGAAGAGGCTGGAACAGAAATGACTGGGAGAGATAGAAGAGAGACACAGCCTTGTACCCAGAAAAACTGTTCCTGTGGTTTCCCAAAGACAAAAGTGATAGTTTAAAACAACGGGAAAGGTGGGAATATAAACAAATACTTGGGGAAACTGAATGGATGCCACCGAACAATAGAGGGGCACAATCACAGCAGCCTCGCACGCGCACATGCACACGTACACATACACACCCACACACACCTCTCTCTGAGGCCAGTCGATTGCTACCTGGCCTCCATCTTGGGGTGCGCCCAAACTCAGCAGTAGTTGTCCCTGAGGAGTTCCCAAGAGGGAGGTTTGGGTAAGAGGTGGGGAAGGAGGCTGGAAGGCCCAGGGTACCTCCCTATCCTCTCCCCAGCTCCTGAGTTTCAAAAAAAGGCTAGAAACTCAGCATGTGAGGAGTATCCAACATTATACAAGGGATAGCTATTGGCAGGAAGATGAGGACAAGAGAAAGACAGGGGCCTCTTAATTTT
The DNA here is from genome assembly GCA_019455555.1 of Galemys pyrenaicus. Taxonomy (NCBI): domain Eukaryota; kingdom Metazoa; phylum Chordata; class Mammalia; order Eulipotyphla; family Talpidae; genus Galemys; species Galemys pyrenaicus. The sequence continues at coordinate 486,652 of JAGFMF010011883.1, forward strand.
TTTCCCCAAAGGGAAAAAAGATTGGGGGAAAGAAAAAAGGAGGGGGGAACCCGTACAAGATAGTTTTACATTATTGGATGATAGAAAATCTGAAAAAGGGGTGGGGAGGTGGGGGTTGAGGGAAAGTGGAAAAGAGGTGAGAAGCAGGGGAGGGACTGAACATGGAAGCAGCATGTTCAGGGCCCGGTGTCCGGCTCGACACACTTGGGAGTTAAGTCCACTTTACTGGCCGTCACTGCGGGTCCACACACAGTACAGAGTGTTTCTCGGTTTCACACATTCACTAGAACTATTGCTATTGTTAAATAGCCCCAGGATGCTGGGGCACGTACAGGGAAGGAGAGGAAGCTGGAAGGAGGAAGTAGGAACTTCTTTCCTCCTCATTTTCAATTAGAAAACAAAACAGAAAGGAAAAAATTTTTTTTTCTTTTTTTCTTTTTTTTGGCTTTCAGTCCAGAAGGACCTCATCTCTGCCCCTCTTCTTTGAAGAGCAAGAGGAGGAAAGGGAGACGGGGTATAGGAGTAAAGGATGTAGGTCACTGCCAAAGGGTCAGAAATCAGGTTTTCTATCTCTGACTTGATTCTGGACCGAGGCAGCATCAGCAGGTGAGAATGGCAGGTTATTTTTTCATTTAGAGATTGGGGAAAGGAGATGCCATACGGTGACACCCCACCTCCCTTGCCTCACAGATTGGCCTGTTTTCCCTGATAAAACTCCTCCCAGCGGCTCTCGAAGAAGCGGCGCATTATGTGCCCAGCCTTGCCCACTTCAGAGTCATCTTCGTTGAAGGTCTGGCAGTTGTCGAAGACCAGCAGCGCGTCAGCTGCGAACTCCTCTGAGCTGGTGTACCTGGGCATGGGTAGAGAAAGAGGTGTGAGCTGGGCAGGAGTTAGAGCAGTCACTGAAATGCTGGGAGAGCTGCCTGGGTCTACTTACCCTCCCCGGAGCAGCCGCTCCCGCATGGTGGAAAAATCCATAGGGTTTTTGATGATGCGCCGGTACCCACTCACCAAACGCGGGTTCACAGGTTCCAGAAAAGGCCAGGCTGCATCATGGGACTCCATCTCCATCAAGATGATCCTAGCAAAACAGAACAGTGGTGGCTGCATCCCAGGAGCAAATAAATACACGGACCCTTCCACCTCTTCATTCTGGTAAAGGTAGGGCCAGTTATCCCCCCAAATTCACTCACTCGCAAAATGTGAGATCACTGTGGTGGTTACGCATGGAGAGCCGCCGGCGCTTCGAGGGGGACAGCCCCTCTTCTGAGTACCGAGGCATCGCGGGACTCTCTCGGCCCCTTGACAGTACCCGGCGTCGGCGGCCATCACCCTCCGGGAAGCTCAGCATGTAACTACTTTTCCGTTTCTGGCCACGCTTTGGGAAACCAGGCTTCTGAGTGAATTCTCCCTCTGCCTGCTGCCAATAGGGAAAAGGTGAGATCAGCAATGGAGATATACACTCTGCTTGCCCTCCAGTCTCACTTAGCGTTCCTACTTGGGACTGAGGCTTCAAAAACATAAGCTAGCAAGTGAATTTATTCATGTAACCCACTTAAGACAGGTAAGAAGGAAAATATAATCATCCCCGTTTTAAAATAGAGGAAAGGCACTGAGGATAAAAGAGTTCAAGTGACGTGTTAAAAGGAGGAGCAGAACCCAGGTTTTAGCACCTGTTTTAGAGCTCTTTGCAAGAGGACTGATGGCATAAGAAGTGATCTTTGCAGAACTGATTGTACGTGAGGTAGAAGAAAATCTTTCCTGTTAGAGGTGGGAATGAGAGCGCCTTACTTGGGCCAGACAGACAGCACAGAACCAGTCTCCTTCTGGGACAGCCTCCATCTTGGGCCGATGGCAATAAATGTGGCAGCCACGGTCACACCCATCACAAAGCAGAAGGAACTCATCGTTGTCACCCTTCCGGCAGACTAGACAGGTCTAGACCGAGGTTATGAGGAGACGAAGTGAGACTTCAAGCCTCTGCCTGCCAGTAACCCCCTACCCACCCTCACTGGCTCAGTCTCCCTAGGCTCTTCAGCCTCTTACCACTTTGTTGACGGATTTCTCCCAGGCAATGGACCTTTCCAGCTGGCTCAGGCACAAGCATACCTGGGCTGCGCTCCTGCATCGCTCAAGCGTCTGGCGCCATGCCCGAATTCGAGGGGTGATCTCATATGATCTGGAGGGACAAAGCGGTGTGGTGATGTCTGGATGAGGAGCAGGACCCATTTAAGAAGGAAACTATCCCTTCTCCCAAGCCCAAGAATGGTGCTGGTGGGGAAGGGTCACTCACATCTCTGTAGTGGTGCACTGGGTACTAGTAGGCGTGCTGAGCAGGGCCTTCTCCAGCACAACCTCATGAGCTGGCCAGAGAGGCTCCCGGAGGTACCGCCGTTCCACATTCTGCTCCAGGGCAGCCAGTCGAATCACAGCCAGGTCTAGAGGGTTGGTAGTTTTACGCTGGGGTGCCAGTCCTTCCCTGCTTCTGCCTCTCCAGGTGATATCCTCCTGAGAGTCAGGCAGATGCTCACAGTAGGACAAATCTTCACGGGTAGAGTCTGGACTCGGACAGGTCCAGCCCTGTAGGTGGGAGAGGATTAAAACTCATTGTAAAGGAAGTGAATTAAGCATAGAAATATAGGTGACCCACTTAGGTCATAGGAAGATTTTTCTAACAGGATACAAGAAGTTATACCCTCCCCTCAATAACTTCCCACCAAGGGCTAGCCCCAGTGTACCCGAATCTGCAGATCAGACAGGATGACCCGCTGTTCTAGCTGCTCTACCCACTGAAGCACAGCCAGGTCTGTCTCGTATGTCTTCTCTTTGGAAGACCAGCTCATAATCCCTTCTTGAAGGGTAGGTGGCTGACTTGGCTCAAAGATGGGATCTGAGAAAACAAAGGACAGAGGGAAAGGCCCTTCAATCCACAATCCACAGCAGCAACTGCACATTAATCCTCAGCTCTTTCAGCTCAGGCTGGGTCAAGGTATCAGTTGAGCTTACCAGTGGAAGGCCGTAGGCAGACTTCCTGTAGGAAATCCCTGTGCTTATTGAGGTGCTTGTGAAGTGCCTTCTCCCGAATGCCTCGGGGATGCAAGGCCTTGAGCACAGCCTCTAATGTCTCGGGATCTCGGATCCACCACCAACCTGAGCGCATCTCTGTAAACAGTTTATGTATTTGGGATGAGGCATGGAAATCAGCTACAGTCACATGGCCCACACAAGGTTATGCGTAGCCCCGCTCTATCCCAAGGCCACTCACCAGGGGGTACAGGCTGGGCTGTCATCTGGGTTAGGTAACGCTGCTCCATCTGTTTGAAGAACTTGCTGGGGGGTCTCCCTCTTCGTTTTGGCTGTCCTAGCCCTGTGGAACTCGGTGTTGTTTCTCCAGAGTCTCCTGCTCGCCTCTTAGGTACCACCCCAGGCAAGGGAGTAGAAGACAGCTGCACAGGAGAACGGGGGTTGGCAGCACTGGGTCTATTCACCTGTGAGTGAGATGAGACCTGAGGAGGATAAGGGTTTTTTCACTACAACAACCCATAACCAGCCACTGAAGCCCATGGCAAGATGAAAGCAAGTGCATACCACTAATTCCGGCTACTTACTGGCTTGGAGGAGGCAGGTAGCTGAGGGGAGGGAGTTGTCTGATCTTCCAAAACTGCAGGGGGTGGTGTTGGGACAGCATTGCAGGGAGTCTGAGCTGAGAAGTTAAACCAAGGAGCTTGCAAATCAGAGCCGGATTCTGCCTCGTCAGGCTCTGGCTCCTCTGGCGGCTGTGATGGGATCAGGTCCAGTTTTCCCGGGCTGCTATCGGGTGTGAGCACTGAACTACTCAATAAGGAACCATGGCTCTGAGTCTGGCTCAGCCAAGACAGGAAGGCTGACTGACTAAGGTCATGTTGGCTCTGACCCAGAGATAAAGGGGAGCCCTCTGGCTCCAAGAACCCATTATGGGACTGAGGATGGGGCTGGGGATGGGGCTGTGGTTGGGGCTGAGCATGAGGCTGAGGCTGGGGATGAGCCTGAAGTTGAGGATCAGGCTGAGTGTCCAGCTGAGGCTGGGGCTGAGGCTGTTCTGAATCCTGACCCCTGACGGGGGGTTTAAGGTGCCTAGGTTGCAAAGACCCCGGTTTAGTTTTCCGAGGACGGCCTCGGGCCCGGGCAGGAGAACTGACAGAGGTGCTAGAGCTACCCAACTCCCTCTTCCGAGAGAAAGGGCCTATGCTGGGTGTCGGATGGGCTTCCACTTTTAAGTCAGGTTCTTGCTTTATCACATCCTCAGGAACTGTAAAGAGAAATTAAGAGCTTTATATATGGGAAACAGGGTATATAGACAAGATACATACTTTTTCTCTTGGCTATAACCTCCCCCCCCTTTTTTAAAAGATTTATTTATTTATGCATACAAGAGCTGGGGTACAGGCCAGAGGTGTGGGGGTGAGAGGATTCACCAGAGACAGAGTGGGGAGCAGAACAGGTGGATCCACTGAAATACAATGCTGAGGGGAGCAGCGGGCACAGCAGGAGAGGCCTGCTGCACCCTGTGGGTCACCTCCCTGGCTGGAGATCAAAATCATGCTATAGTGGCTGCTGAAAGCTTGACAGCACTGAGACCACTTCCCCCCCCCCCCNCCTCCCTGGCTGGAGATCAAAATCATGCTATAGTGGCTGCTGAAAGCTTGACAGCACTGAGACCAATTCCCCCCCCCCCCCTTTGTAGGTTCCACTAGAACAGCTAGCTCTGTGCCTGTGAACACAGTATCTGGGAAACACTATTCTAATAGCAGCAGCATAAACACAGGTTAATATTTATTGATAATCAACTATAAGTTGCTAAGAGCTTAAATCACTTTAATTCTCTCAATAGCCCTATGAAGTATACATACTATGACTTCCTCAGTTTCACAAATAAAATTGTCAAAACAGCAGAGCAGCTGAGTGGCCGTCTGTGCTCCAGGACCTGTACTCTTAACTAGTGAGCTACACTAATTCTAACACAAGAGAAGCCAACACAATCAGGCAGAGGAAAGGGAATTTTTTGACTTTTGTTATAAAGGACTCAATCCAGGTGCCCACAATACACCTACCTAAGCTCCCCTCCGTTCCTTCCACAAAAATACCAGCCAAATAGGGCAACACCCAGTAGCGGCGTCTGTAGCGATCCTGACCTAAGGAGACTGCCCGAAGCATCTGGGATGAATGAAGCAGCTTTTTTCGAAAGAAAAGCTGACGCTGGGTAGGCAACAGAAAAGGCAAATTAATAAACAGTGACAGTGGTGGCTGCATCCAGTGTATGAGAGGACAACAGCTCTCAGCTTCCCTCTAAACCACCATCCAGGTCCAACTCAAAAGATGATCAATTCTTGCCCACCCCACACTGCCAGATCCCCGGAAGTCAGAAACACAGTACCTTGTTGAGTTTTTCTATTTGGCGCTCCAGCTCTGGGATGCTGGAGGCTGTGGCATCAACCTAAATAAACAAGTGTACACAGAGGGAAAGGGAATGATCAAATTCAAGAAACAGACTCTATGTTCCCACATTCCTTGGTTTGGGACTAGTACCTCTCCATCTCTTCGACCCCTACGGCCAGTGGCAGCAGCTGTAGTCTCTTCCTCTTCCTCCTCCTCCATGCCACTGGTCTCCTCCATAATCCGAGAGCTGCGCCTCCGCCCCAGGCCTTCCTCTGGCCCTTGCATCTCTACCTCAGGACGCCCAGTCCGCTTCGCCAAGACAGTTTTTAGTCTTGAAACAGACAAGAGACGAAGGGACTCTATGGTGAGGAATGTAAAATTGCCACAAAACGAAGACCTGGATTCTAAGCCATCCTGAGTCCTGGAAGAAGATCCCAACCCCAGGAGAGGAAGTAACCACACTGAATTTCAGGCAGAAGCAGTGGCCATTTAACCCCTTCCCCTTCTCTCTGTGCCCTACGTATGTATGTCCTGCCCCTACCTCCGGAGCCGGCCTTCAACAATCCACTTGTTTTTCCTGTAGCTGGACATGTTCTCCAGAGTCTTGTCAATCTCACTGCAGAATAGAGAACAGGACTTTGTAGAAGTGAAACACACACACAAAAGGGAGGCTTTCAAGGATAAAAGGGCTGCAGCTGAACACAATTCAGCCTAGAGCTGAATGAATGGCAGAGGAAGGCTTAGGTTCTACCTTGGAAAGGCAGTGAGATTCAGTCCCCCAAGTCACTCCAGCATCCCGAGCCTAGCACACACTACCTAGAACTTCTGGATAGCTAACCCCCTCCCTTCAACCATTGTGACCAAGGCAGAAAATAACCACTTCCACCCTAGCCCCTCACTTGATGATGAGGGTGGAGCTGTTGAGCTCATGGACAAGGAAGGCCAGGACAGCAGCCTTCTGTTGGGGTGGCTGGGCCTGAAAGGGCTGGGTGCGCAGACTGTCACAGAGGGCGGGCTCCACTCCATATGCCATGAGGAAGCAGCGCAGGATCTCAGACACGTTTTCTCTCGTCAGTGGGATTTCCGACACCTTTTCCCCCAAGATCTTTAAGGACTGTTTGGAGGAGAGTATAATGGAGTTAAGAGAAAAAGGGACAACGCAAGTGGGGTGTACCTAGAAGAGGAAAATACAGTAGGAGAAAACTATGGGGGTAAGATAGGAAAAGAAAAGAATGGAAATTGCTAAGGGCAATACAAAGGAAATGTACAAAAAGATAAAAAGAACAAAGTATGTAGAGGCAAGTCAGAAGAAAAACAAACAGAAGGAGGAAAGAAAACAACAACATTAGAAACAATCTCCAGGGCCTCCCTGGTGGCGCAGTGGGTTAAGCAACGCACTGTGAAGCAAACCGCAGCCACTGCAGCACGAGTTCGATCCCCCGGCCAGGGAGCTGACCCACATGGCGCAGCAGACCTCTCCTGCCTCACCCACTGCTCCCCTCAGCAGTGTTTTTCAGTCCATCTGCCTGTTCTACTCCCCACTCTGTCTCTGGTGAGTCTGCTCACCCACCCCCCACCGCTGGCCTGCACCCCAGTTCATGTATGCATAAATAATCTTTAAAAAAAAAGAAAAAAAGCAACAGGTCCTCCCTGGTTGCACAATGGCTCAAGCAACACACCAGAAGCCAATGCAGCCACTGCAGAATGAGTTGGATACCGACTGCCAGCCGAGGAGGTGACCCACATGGTGCAGCAGACCTCTCCTGCCTTGCCCGCTGCTCCCCGCAGCCGTGTGTTTCAGTTAATCTGCCTAGTCTGTTCCCCACCCTGTCTTTGGTGGATCCTCCCACCCCCCAAACCTCTGTTCTGTACCCCAGTGCTTGTGTGCATATATAAATCTTTAAAGAAAGAAACAATCTCCCTCAACTTGTCCTGATCACTTTTAGAGAGGAGCTTTTAGATATTTAACTTAAGGAGAAAGTATAATTGAGATGAAAGCACTAGGTCCCTAGGCCTTCCCAACCTGCCTGGGAAAAAAGCTCACCTGGCAGTAGGAGGGCAAGCCAGGATCATAGAGTGCAGCCTTCAGGAGCCGCACCAGTAAATCTTGCACTTCACCCAAGCTGTCACCTTGACACAAGAGTCCCTCTTGCAGGACCCCTAGGCTAGGCACATCTTTGGCAGGGTCAAAGCCCAGCACCTTGCCGAAGCTGTGCAGGAACTCCACAATGGTCAAGCAGTCTGAGAAGGTACCGCTGGGAAGGATCAGACCTGGGATGTGAGAGAACTCAGGCAGGGGCTGCAAAAACAGAAGTGGCAGGGGATTCTGTCAACAGACAAGATATCCACGAGGGCCTTCCTTAGGAGAAAGGTCTTTGCAAGTGGCCCCGAAGGACCCAGGACCTGTTGTTGCCCTCCCCTCACTACCTGGTGGTCAGTCAGACACATATCCTCCGTGGGCTTCTTCATCTCTTCCAAGATCATCTGCTGCCTCTGACGCTCCTCTAAACGCCTCTGTGTGGCCAGTGTTTTATCTTTACAAGCCGTCTTGGTTTTGGGCACCTCCTCCTTTTCCTTCATTTTAACCTTGTCTTTCTTCTCCTTCTTGACTTTTTCCTTCAGTTTTTCCTGCTTTGTCTTTACCTTCTCCTTCTCAGCCTACCCACACCAAGGGAGAGAGGAACCAAGAGTATCATGAAGTTTCCAGTCACCATCATTGCCTGGTCTGGTCCGCATCCTCCCAACCTCAGCGCCCAGAGACACGACTATAAAGTAAGACCGACTCACACATCTTGCAAAATCAGTTTGGAGACTTCAAAGTTATACTTGTGTGTACATGCACCTACCTTGGATTTCTTCTTTGCTTCTTTCTGCTTTAAGCTCTTGTTTTCTTGTTTCCGCTTGTTTCTGGCCTGTAAACCATAAGGGAAGTCATTTCTCCTCAAACTCTGAAAGCATCTCTGCTTGGGCTAGGATTCAAAAACAGACAAGGGTGCTGGGGAGGAGAGGTAAGAGATGGAATGAGGGGTTGGCAATGGGTCAACTCTCATCATGGAGATGCCCCCATTATTTTTTCTCTCTCTAAATCAAACCCAAAAAATTTCCAAGTGTATCTGAAGGTGTGCTTATTTTGAAAAAGTCTGAAGGTGTGCTACCACACAGGGGATAAGCAGATGCGGGAGGAGGAAAAAGAGGAGCAGGCGGTAGGCAAAGTTAACCCTCTCTGTAATGTCTGGTGTCTCTCACCTGCCCTTGGATAGTAGTCTGACACTCTCCCCGTTGTACCTTCTGCTTCATCTTCTTCTTGATTTTACTCATCTTTGCTTTATCCTCCTCATTCAGTGTTTCTGTGAAGGCAGAAAGGAAAAAGAAGAGTGAAGTAGGCAGATAAATTCCTGGCATCCAGAGCAGTGCGCAGCTGTCTTCCCAAGCAGCTCTCTGAAGAATCTAGTTTTTAAGTATACAGAATAGAATGTTGGGGTGGAGGGTATAGGAGAGGAAATCCTATTGGGGTAGCAAAAGAACTCCAATAGTATGCCCTGCCTAGAATCATCCTGGAGCAGACCAGACTGACTGCTTTAGAAAGGGTCTCAAAGGCCACAGAGGTAAAGCCGTCCCGAGCCTGTCTCTCTCCCAGGTTATCTGACAAGAGCAGCATCTACAGACTGGTCTAACATAGCCACTACTCATGCTCAGCTACTCTGTCTTACTGCACTAAAAGAATGAAATTTTTCCCTTTTGGAAAACTTAAGAGTGATTTTGCAAACAACAGTGTCTTATAATTGCTGTTTTTGATTATGATAGCAGGATTCTTACTCTGGTACAGGAACACTACCACCACTGTATCTATAAAACCCTGTATGTGAGACAGATATTATCTGCAGATGAACTACTAGTGGCTTCTATTAATATGTTAAGAGATTTGCTCCAGGTTTTATAGTCAGGAAACGGCAGAGCTGTAGTTCTGAATATGAGAAGACTCCAAATTTTTTCAAATTCTTTATGCTCTATCAGGGTAAATGCAACATTTACAAGGGAAAAAAATGGCCATTTCCTACTTATCTATCCCACTTAAACAGTGACTGTTATCTCTTGTCTTCAGGTGTGAATTCTGAACTTCTGTGATGACGGTAAGCAGAGTGTACAACCAACACCAGTAAGATAAGTAAGAACAAAGAAACAGTAAGAAAGTACTCTCCTCTGGGCTACAAAATTACATCTGGGTACAGCCCAGGGCTCCACTAGTAAGAGTAACTCAAAGAGGATATTGGCTGTTAAAGAAGTACCACAAAAGTACTGGGGCCCTGATGCTGCTTTCCAGAAAGGGGAAGGCAATTCAGATTTAGTCTGTCCATATAATATCAGTTATACTCTGGCTTTCCCAAATATTAGCAATTCATCAATTCAGATAATACACTGACAGAATCCCAAAGAAACACCACTGTACCTTGGGCCTCCAGTTTCTTTAAGAGGCGATTTTCTGTCTTATTCAACAATTCAGTGATTTTGACCTTGGGTGGCCGACCACGGCCCCGTTTCACTTTGGGGACTTCCTTGGTCTTAGCCTTCTCTGTGTTTCGAGGTCGGCCTCGTTTCCCAGTAATTGCCTGAATCCTGGACGGGATCTCCTCTGCTGAGAGCTGTACCCACTGCAAGCCCTAGGGTAATAAGGAAGACTTTGTTACAGCAGGGAGTCAGTGCAAGCAGATGGGTCTCTGAACTATGCTCTACCCCAGAACTTTCAAACCCCACCAGAGGAAGCTACAACTTATGCACAAATCCTTTCTCAGGAACAAAAACATTTAACTCTTGGGTCTGCACCTCTGGTGTATCTCTCTCTTCAAAGAAATCTCCAACTGGCATACGAGGGCTGAAGCTGAAGTGCTCACGGCGGACACTGTGTACCACGTTGCGGCTCAAGTACTGAGAGGAAGAGGCAACGTGGCATTAATATAATCTGTGCTACCATGTTGTTGGCCAAAAACAGCACAAGAAATGAATCTATGAGTCCCTAAAAAGCCCATGAAAGCTCCATTTACCTTGATCACTTCTGGGAACTGTTTCATTCTCTTCCCACAGGGGCCATAATACCAGGTCTCCCCCTGCCATCGATGGCTGCCCTTCTTAATGCGCACCTCTCTCCGCCACCTGCCAAAGAAGCACACGGGCCCTGCCGCCAGGTCACACCCCTACCCACTCTCAAACCACCCAGGAGTCACGCCCAGTAAGCAAACTAACTTCCCCATGACTATCACACTAGAACTGCATATAGATGCAAATTCTGCATGAGACACAGGCTTGGCCAAAAAATAGGCCTGAGCTTCACAAACCCAATGGCAGGGAAACGGGCGTGGGGTGGTGGGGGGTAGATACACTAAACTGCACAAGTCTAAAAAGATCTCTACCTCTTCAAGTCAGTGAAACAGCAATTGGAAATCCCTTCCCTAATGCCAGTCAGGATAATTCCTGTATTTCCAGTAAGGAGGACACAGACAAAAGGCAGAGGACAGGGCAGGGGGAGGCAAGCAGAAGAGTAAACTTGCTCCTGACTCCATGAAATGGCTTAGTAGGTCAGGGTTTAGTAAGGAACTCTGTGTTCTGAGCAACAGATTATTTCAAAAACTAAGTTTTATCTCTCTCTCAAAACTTTAAGCAGAAGTCAGACTTGGTAACCACAAGTAGCCTACAGGGGTGGGAGCCGGGGTGGGAAAACCAGCAAGGTAGTTATTCCTATAAGGCCATGGTGTCAGCTGGCTAATTCATTCCGGTCATGTACTGTTACTGTCCTTACCTCTCCAAAGAAAATTAAAAACAAAAAAAAAAAAAAAAAAAAAAAACAATTCACTGGGACTTAGCCATGCCCCTATTTGTGACTAAGCACCGTAGGACGTTATTTCTGATCATACAGGCCAAGTCAGCTATTTTGGGTATCTGGGTCCTAAGATCACTGAGGAGGTGATAGCTATCGCCCCTTGAGCAGAACTAGGTGGCCACATGATGAGGACAGAGACGGTGAAGGGAGGCAGACCCTAAGAGGAAGGAAGGCCCAGAAATCTCATCTGAGAAGCAAACTGTCCTTGAATCTACTCTTGCCTAACCCATTCCTCCCCATCTCAGATTTGAGGCATTCCCTTCCTACTGTCACTCATTAAACTTGTCAAGGTCAACGCAGGTAACAAACCAAAGCACTTACCCATGTTGGAGAGGAAGACGAACTTCTTCTGGGGTAGCAATACGTCTCCTCAGGACATCACCTTGATGAATGAAGACAGAGGATACCAAGTTAAGTGTTCAAGCAAAACACTGAAATAACAGGCCAACAGAGAAGGCTAAGAAAGGCTAAGTGCCACAAGAAAAAGAAAGGAATTGGACACTCACCACTACCAGAAGTAGTGACTCCTTCTCCAGGGATTTCTTCCAGATCAGCAGTGGTTTTAGGAAAGCTACTGCCATCCTTACTTGCTGGGGAGACTGTTGGGAAGACAGTTGCTGGGGAATCTGTATGGGGTGCTTTTGGGGAGGTCACTGGGGAGGCCGTCAAGGAGACTTCTGAGGAGACTGGCAAGAGGGCTGCTGAGGAAGTCGGAGAGACTGCTGGAAAGGCTGCTGGGGAGACCGCTACAGAGATGTCTGGGGAGGCTGCTGGAGAAACTGCTGGGGAGACTTCTGGAGATATTTCTGGGGAGGCTGCTGGAGAAACTGCCAGGGAGACTGCCGGGGAGGCTGTTGGTGAGATCGCTGGTGAGGCTGCAGGATGTAGCTGAATAGATGACTGGTCAGGGCCTGGTTGGGTCAGAGGTGGTGGGAAGTCTGAAGTCTGAGTCTCCATTTCCTGTTCTACATCACTACCATTATTCAGGTCAAAGCTGTTATCTAGAATCCAAAGGGACAGGATGGGGAAAGGAAATATTGTGTCATATAAAAACAAGAGGATCTATTCAGTTAAACCTGGACTAAGTTAAGCAGAGTTACAAGGACTTTTCCCTGGGGTTGGAAAAAGAGAAGTGGCCTCTGGCTGTCCTCCCTAACCATTCTGAAGGCTAAAGGGCAAAGCTGTTTCTGTCACTGTTGTGAAGAAATACCTTTGACCTGGAGTCTGCAAAGCCTCTGGCTTCCTTTTCCCTGCAAACTCCAAGTGTCACAAGTTCTTCTGGACACAGGGAAGAAGTCAGAGTGTAACAGCCTAAGCATTTCTTACTCCCACTATCCCACAGGCCCCTCAGCTCCCAGCAAGGTGTTCCACAGATTTCCCACCCTAAGATCCTAAATATGGAACCTGTTCTCTCACCCTTTCCCAAGACAGACTTTCTCTGTTCTGACTTTCCTGACTTACCTTGCAGGACAGATTCCCCAAGGACAGGTGGAGAGGTGGGGCTGGCAAAGATAGAGGTTGAAGTTTGACTGTCATCTGCCAGGAGACTAAAGGCAGTGGTGTTATTGAGGGAAGGGCAATCGAGAGCAGAGATCACAGGGCTGTCCTCAAGAGGCAATTTGTCCTCTGTATCCATCAGCTCCGTGTCGTCTATACCATAGAGTCCTCCACTCACAGGCTCTTTGAAGGGTGGAAAAATCAAAAAGCAAAATTTAAGAAATACTATCTGAACATATCCAATTCTACGTCCCATAGTATAAAGCTTTCTAATCTAAACTTTATAGCCCTCTCCCTGAAACAGTAGACACCAGGCTATAGGGGATTGAAAAGACTGGAAGTGGAAATGTAGGAAAAGGCACTGGCCCTATCACAACCCACCAGCCAATACAAAATTCTAGCATCTATCATAAAAATAGCCCTTTCCTGCATTTCAGTGGGGTAAAAGGTAATTGTTCACTGATAACCATTTTCTTTCAAAGTTATTAAGAACCCAAATAGCCCAACTGTGTGGTAATAAGTCCTATCCAGTGAATTATTGCAGCCCAAGGTTCTTGGCCAAGAGGAACACTGGGAGAGTTGGGAAATGAACCAATTCAGCTCAGAGTGCAGTTGGCCCTATTAGGCCAGTGGCACAAAACTGTGATCTGCCACAGCATTATCTAAAGGCCCCAAACTTCCAAATACTTTCTTTGGTTTACCATCACTAGGTGGGAGAACCTGGCTAGCTGATGCATGAACAAGTTGAAGGAAGCCAGTCTCCAAGCCTACCTGGTGCCAGAGTATTAAAGGGCTCCAGAGAGACTTCACTGAGGATTGGAGTGTCTTCCAGTTGATCAGGAAGATGTGAAGGATCATCTAAGCAGCTCACGGTGGGGTCAGGGACCAGGACTGAGACTTCTTGGTGTAATGATTCCACAGAAGGGACAGAGCCATTGTAACCACACATCTTCAGTTCTAGGAAATCCCAGGAGAGGGCGGAAATCAAAATCAGTGTCCCCCAACTGGTTCATTTAGCTAAAACAGGCAGTCAATCTTTACTAGAGAGATGTTCATGCAACATTTATGGGAGCCAGTTCTGTGCTGGGGACTGATCATACCAAGATACTGAGCAGAGATGTGCTGGTAAAATCCTACAGCAGGAAAAGAAAGGGGATAGAAGACTAGAGTCTGCGACAAGAACTCAACATGTTCTCAGTTATTTCATCCATCCAGTGGGAACAGGTGTTTGTAGAGAAAAATATTGTGGCTTTATAGGGTAGTCACCCTTATACTTAAAATCAATAGCAAACTAAGTTTTTATTTGAGGGAAAATATGAGAGGTCTGTCATGTGTACCAATGTACTATATACTGACAACAACATCAAAGAGAGGAAACTGTTAGTAGACAAGCAATGCTTTGTTCTTCCTTCATGCACCCATCACCACTAGGCCTCAGCCCACTTTTGCAGTCAGTCTAGCCCTGGCCCTGCTGTAGTCAGTCAAATTGGCCATACATAATGCTCCCTGTTAATAATGCCCCAACCCCTTCCTATAGTTTGAAGAAGCCCTTTTTGATGCAGGGTATCTGGGGCAGTTTCAGGCTCACCCACCTGCCCTCTCCAGGCCAGCAGCTCTGCATGAGCTTGAAATAATTTGCACTCCCACTCGGAGCTACTGTTGCTGCCACAAAAATTGGCTTGGCTAATCACTAACATGCAAATCAGTCTCCACTGCAGAGAGCTGGAAAGACAAGTTTTCCTCACCTCAAAAAGCCACTGCCCCCCACAGCCCCTTGAACCCTCTCCCAACCCAACTCATGAACTCATTATACCTGGCTGCTCTTCTTCCAGCTCCAGGCTGCCTACCAAGCCAGTGCCATTCTCTGCCACAACTGAAGTCAGCTCCTTTTCTGATGCCTCATCTGGATGGATACCACTGCCTACCTCCTGGGAGGGTGCAAAGGTCTGGATGCTGGATCCCAACATAGGAGAAGTCTGTGGAGAGGTGAAAAAACTAGGGGGTCCATTGGGCATCACCTCAAAATTCTGGTCAGGAAAGGAATCATACAGTTCCTGTGAGTCGAAGTTAAGCCCCATGGGACTCTGGGTACCGTTGGCCCAGAACTCTTGGCTCCCAGCCCGAAGGTTAGTGTTGTGGCTTGGGGATGAAGTTTGTCGGCTGCCCCCAAGGATGCCGTTGAGTGGGTATTGTCCCCCTGAAAACTGGGAGAGAAGGGGTGGGTCCTTGAGGTTGCTGCCAGGATTGGCAGATGGGTACTGTGAGTAGTTCCAGAGACAGTCGTAGGCCACGCTGGGGTGATGGAGGTGTGAGGTGCTGGAGGAGTGGGGAGCAGAGTTCAAAATCCCTGAAGTAGTAGTGTGAGATACAGTAGATAAGCCATTAACATTCACATCCCCATTCAAACCTGGCAGAGAAGGAGGGAAAAGGGTCAGTTACAGATATGTATGCAAGTAATTCTATCAACTCTACCAAAAGAACAGCACTGACTAGAAAAAGGGAAGGTGAAGGGGAGGGGATTCCCCCTCCGCTATATTTATAGCTTTTCAGTCTCCAGAGAACACCAAACCCAGATGCTCCTAGATATAAGCTTAGCAACTACTGCTAAGGCTGCTGAGTAGGGGTTGGGGACTTCTCCTGGACTACAAGAGCGGCCAGCTCTCTGGCTGCTGCTGATGTGCAGGGCTTTTAATATTTTTAATGAAATTGTTTGTTGACTCCCTACAGTGACTTCCATTCTTCCCCACCCTCGTTCCCTAGAGGAGTTCTTCCTTTGGAGTAGCATGATTTAATTCTCCAACAACCCCCTCCCTTTCCCTAGTGCCTGTCTGGCCCCGCAGTGGCACCAGAAGGAACAGCCTCCACCTCACTGGCACATGCAGATCCAGCACTTTGTGTTGGGCTAAGAATAGAATTTGCAGTCATCACAACGTCAAGATCCTAGCTCAGAAGGCTGGACTTGGTCCCTCCTCATAGGCACTGGAGGGAAATCTCTGCATAACCAGTACTGCAGACTTTAGTTCTCAACCCAATGGCAACCTCTGAACTGGAGGACAGGCAAATAAAAAGGACACTAAGGAAGCTGGGGGGTAGTGGAAGTATCCTCCAGGAAATAAAGGAGCTTCTATCTGCAACTCCCTTCCGGAAGATAATAGTGTGGCAGTATTTTTCTGCTGCCAAGGAAGAAGGAAAGCATCTGAACTTCTTTCTGCTTCCAAGCATAAAGTACCTGAAACCCAGGCAAGATTAAAGAGGTACTTGGCAGAGACATGCTACAGAGCAACTGATAAACCAAATCCAGAAAAGACCCAAACCTGGCAGCAATACTTCTGTCTAGAATTATAGACACTTCTGGGGGATCAAGCAACCTTTAAAACTCTCCCTACCCCTAATCTTCTGTCTTCAAGGACATGAGGCAGCACAAGGCACATGTGCCCTCTTCTCTGCTGCACAAATGAACATCCCAATCCTTCCACTCATGTCCTAGTCCCAGCCCTAGCGCCAAACCCTTAAAAAGAAAACAAACAAAAAAACCCTTCTTTTCAGAGGAATAGCCTTTATCACTCTCACAGGTACAACCTGGTTATCAGAAGTGGTGACCACCCACTACTCTCTCTGGCAGTAGCCAGGGAACAGGGCTCAGAGAAGAGCCGGCTAAGATGAAAAAGCCATGATGTTTTCCTGCTACCTTCCAACCTTAAATCAAGACTAAGTCTTATTTCATAGACCTCTAAAACTTGTTCTTAACAGTTTAGTTTCTCTCCAGCAGCTGGAGTACTGAGGAGTACTTTCTCCCTCCCCACCTGGCACAAAAAGACAGTAGTGAGATAGCTAGCCCAGGGGATGCCAAACCTTATCCCATCTTGTCCTGTGCTAAAGGAATGGTGCCCAGTCCCTCCCCAGGCCATGTGGCCCTCACACTCACTTTTCCCTTGCTGGGGGAAGTTCATGGGAGACCCGTTAGTGTAGAGGCCCTCCCCTGAGGAGGGAGAGGGTTTCAGTCCTGAGGCAGCAGGTGCAGGGGGAAGGCCAGTAAAGTTAAAATGGTCGTTTGCCTCCATTTCTGTAGGAGGGGAGAGAGAGGGGGAAAAAAATTACTGGCGGTTAAATGAGGTTATATTACCTAGAACCTTCTAAAAAGGGAATGCCCCCCTCCCCTCCATCTATTTACTTACCCTTTTCCCACCTAAGTAGAGGGGAGGGTAGAAGTTGAAAAAAGAGAAAGAAATGTATCCCTAACCTAGGCAGTAACTCTAAACGAAATCCTTTAAAGACTGCCTTGTAACAAGAGATTAAAAAGTTAATGAGAAAAACCAAAACACAAGCCTGGAAAGCCCATCATCTTAACTCCGCGCCCAGGTTCCTTCTATGATAGATATATGCCCTTTATGGTAACATTTAACATTCTCCATTCTTTGTTTTTTTACCCTCAAAGCCAGGCCAGAATCCAAAGCCAGGGTCCACAGGAGGATCTCAAAGCCATCTTTTTGACAGGCAACCAAAGAGATTGGGGGTGCTGGCAGAAAAGACGTGTTTGATGTACATACTTCTTGGTTTTATCACTATACTTAAGTTAAATGATCTTGACATTATACTTACTACAACCCTAGACATCTGAAGAAAACATAGCTTCCCTTATATCATCAGAAACACCGTGTTCTCCAAGAACACAGCTCAGAAAAACGTCAAAGGTGGAAAACAGATTATATAAGAGAATGTCCCAAAGAATATTATCCTATCGTGCCTACTATGGTTACTTCCTAATGTTTTGGTTTTGTGGCTTATATATAAAAGGACACGGAGAGAACAGCTGCACACTCAAATTCATAAAATGAAGCAGCTTGGGGATGGGGGGGCAAAGTGCCACGGACAGTATGGATAAGTTTTTTACTCTCTCCTGCATATGAGATTATATACTATTAGGAATGATGAGACGTGAAGCCCCTGATCAGAATAAATTTAACTTTGATAGAGCAACGAGAAGGAAGATATGAAACAGAAGCCTGAATTATTGATGAAGTCTAACGATTCAATCAGACACCTAATGCACTAGTGCATAACTAGTAGGGACATGATGTCTTAATACAGAAAAAAAAGCTCCTTGGGTAACTTTTTTTTAAAAAAAGATTTTAATTTATTTATGCATACAAGAGCTGGGGTGCAGGTCAGAGGTGTGGGAGGTGAGAGGATTCACCAGAGACAGAGTGGGGAGCAGAATAGGCAGATCCACTGAGATCCACTGCTGAGAGGAGCAGGGGGTGAGACAGGAGAGATCTGCTCTGCCATGTGGTTCCCCTTCCTAGCCAGGGATTGAACTCACGCTGCAGAGGCTGTGGAAGCCTCACAATGCAGTACTCAACCCCTTGCACCACCAGACAGGCCCCTGGTAACGATGTTTTTAAAAAGACTAGAAAAAGGCCTGGCACAAAGGGTTAAGTCTCAGCACTATGAAGCTATCAGCAGACCTTTGCAGCAGGAGTTCAATCAAGCCCCAGCCAGAGAGCTAAACCACATGGGGCAGCAGACCTCTCCAGTCTGGCCCACTGCTTCCCCCCAGCAGTGTATTTCAGTAGATCTGCCTGTTTTGCTCCCTACTCTGTCTCTGGTGAATCCTCTCACACACACACCCAGCACTTCTGGCCTGCACCCCAGCTCTTGCATGCATAAATAAATCTTAAAATAAAGACTAGAAGAATCCAGGTAAGATGATTTCTTTTTCAAGTTATTAAGATAAAATAACACATACCTAATGTTCTAAATAACTTCTTTAAAAAAAAAAAAAACCACCATAAGTAGAACTTTTTAAAGAATAAATTGATTAACACATGAGCATTTCCCAAGGTTTGTAATTTATGTTCCTGAATATGCTACATAATGCAAATTACAGCAATAGATGCGTAAGTGACCTAACATAGTTCTGAGCATGAAATATAAACTTAGTATGATAGCTATAAGATTTCTCCAAGCTAAATAACTGTCTCTATTTCTATCAACTTTAATTGACATTTTAACAAATGAAAAATAAAAGCAATTAGTACTCTGTTGACCTGGGGGGCCGGGGAGGGGGGGAATTGAAGATTGGCTTATTTCCCACATAGGATTTCCCATTTTCACTCTGAAAGAAGCAGATCTAAATGAATCTGTTTTGATGAAAAAAAAAAAAAACCCAACAGATTTTTATAGAAAAAGATCTAACGGTCCTCCAGGATTTCCTCAGCAATACAGGGTCTGAAAAGACAGGCATCACAGATATAATAAGGATCTTCCCTAAATGAAAGACATCAAGAAAGCAAGCTCATTCCTTCATCCTCTAGGTAAGGTTCCTTTCAAAGCTTACATCACAGAGCAAAGAAGATATTCAGTAATTCACTTTAGAACTCTTAGAAATGTGATGCCTGGAGAGCCAGTCTCATCTGATCCCCACTTTTATGCACAGCACACTTCCCTGATGTGTAACACATGACCTTCTCTCCTAGGTGTTCTTAACTATATCCTCCCACTCAACTATAGGCCATAGTTCATTTTTCCATTCTCCATTTGAATCCCTGAGGAAACTAGTGACCTCTCTGCCACTCTGGGGAAGCACATGATTTCCTGTCTCATAAATTACATACTATTAATTAGACTAAATAGATGGCTCACAGAAACCAGGTAAGTAAAAGGAATGGGAGTTATCTAGTATCTAAGGTCCTCCTTCCACCACTCCCCCCCACATGCTCTACTGAAGGGTCACCAGGATCACAATCACTTCACTTACAAGAAGCTTCTCAAATACGTAAAATACTTGTTGTGCTATGTAGTGAGACCAGCACAATACTGTGGACTCTAGGTTCAAACCGCAGTTCCACCACCACTAGCTGTAACCTTAGAAAAGTTACTTTATGTTGCTGAATTTTATCATTAGAAGTTTTATTATGTACTTCCAGGGCTTATGAGAATAAAATGAGAAAAATTATATAAAGGACATAGCATAATACACTGCCTGTCACCCAACAGGCACTCAGTAAAAGTCAGTTATTCCCCCGAATCAGTTTTGTAAACCAATGTTACCTCAATGAAAGGAATAAAATTGTTAGCTATTACTATTAAAGAGTAAAAACTACTTAATTTTCAAAAAGATAATCCAGCCCAAAAGGTCAATATAGAACATAAATATAAGTTAAAAAAGCATTATCAGTATGCAAAATACTATAAAATTAGGACTGGTCCTCTCTCAGCCAGGCTTCTTTATATGCAACCTGACTCTATTTCAGATGTCACTTTAATATGGGATCACGGTATGGAAAGGCAAAGAACATGTGGATAGCTCCTCTCAGCAATAAACCCAGCGTTTTTCACAACAAAGGCTGAAGGTAAATTATGCCCTGCCATCCAGAGCTAGTAAGAACAGTAAAGCAAAGGAGAGTATGTCCCTTTGAACCAAAAGGATTTTGGCCAAATGAAAAAAGAAATCAGTAAGTGCCCAAACCCTGGAATAGCAGAGAGCTCTTATAACCAGGAAGTACAATCAAGCCTGCACCCAGCCCAGTCCCAGTAGTATGTAAATGGATCTCTTAAGAGCCTTTATGCTTCATTTGTAAGAGTTAAGGGACATTGCCCCTTAAGCTTGAGGCAGTAAAGCTTTTGCCACATGGTCAATAGTCTGCTTTTCTCTCAGTCACAACTGAAAATTACTGCTCCACAGACCTGTGACATGGTTTTAACATAAAAGAGCTGACAATGCAATGTTGAAATATTACAGATTTCAACACTGTTGCAGGTGCCCTGACTAACCCTAATACTTAGACCTCTGGGATACTACACCCAAAAACACAAGACACATGAACATCGAGCTGGGCACTCCATCAGTTCCTGTAGTTCTTTGGTTCAATCTTCTCCTTTAGTAAATACCAAAATTCCAAGGAGCTTTCCAATTTTTTAAGAAGCAATGAGATTTCAAACATTTCTTCACTAGAGAGTATGTCAATTTTGCTATATATCACTGTGTTTTAGCTCTATAATTTGAATGTTATGAGGATACTTCTAAACTCTACATACCTTTGGATTCACCAAAGATGAAGATCACCCAATATAGTAGTTCCTAACCAAGGGTAGTTTCACTTCTGGGGGACATTTAATCACAGGAAAATGTTCGAAATGTATATGCTACTGGCTTAAGACAAACAGAAACTAGGCATGCTTCTAAGTGATCCTGAACACACAGAGACAGCTACCACCACAAAAAATTATCTGGCCCAAGATATCACTAATGTCCAGGTTGAAAAACCCTGCTCTAAAAAGCTGCCCATTTCCTACCCCTTAACTCTGGGGATGGTTCAAAAATTTTCACTACTACCAGTTTCTGTTGCTAAAATCAGGATGTTTTGACTTTTCTATCTACAAGTCCCAACCCCTGGCTAAACTCCTTCCACTAACAGAGTACCAAGGGGCAAGCAACAAAACAGACCTTCTTCCCCAGTTAAGACAGCCCATCTGACAGTCCTAGCAACAACCTTCCCTTGGAATTGTGACTCAGGCTACAGTACAAATTGACCAAAGCTCTTTCTCTCAAAATGTCATTTCCTTACCCCCTTTTCCTAGTCATGACAGTGAAGCAGGAGAAAGACCACAAAAGAAGAAAGATTAGAGGCTATTAAGGGCCTCTCTGGTGGCACAGTGGGTTAAGCACTGCACTATGAAGCATCCACAGTACAGCAGCACAAGTTCGATCCCAGGCCAGGGAGGTGACCCACATGGTGCAGCAGACCTCTCCTGTTGTGCCCGCTGCTTCCCTCAGCAGTGTATTTCAGTAGATCTACCTGTTCTGCTCCCCACTCTGCTTCTGGTGAATCCTCTCACCTCCCGCGTGACTCTGGCCTGTACCTCAGCTCTTGTATGCATAAATAAATAAATCTTAAAAAAAAAAACAAAACAGGCTATTCAAAGATAAGTGCCATGGTTCAGGTTGCTCAGGAAAACACAAACCTGACTATTCTCTAGTCTTATTACTTCTAAATGACATACATAGGTTTACAGCATCAATCAGATATTGATTTCTACTATTATGTATCCAGCACCCAATTTAGTACTAAGTACATAAAAGAACCAAAGGAAATATCTGTTGACCCCATAGATTATACAAATGAATGAATATATATCTCTTCTGCTACTACCAGCTTACTCATCCAATAAAGGCTGTAGTTTTTGCTCCTGCTATTCTCAGAACCAAAAAAAGTCTAGCTTCATTATTCATACAGATAAAAATGTCTAGAACGGGGCCTCCCTGGTGGCGCAGTGGGTTAAGCAACGCACTATGAAGCAAACCACAGCCACTGCAGCACAAGTTCGATCCCTGCCCCTGGCCAGGGGGGTGACCCACATGACACAGTAGACCTCTCCTACCTCACCTGCCCTCTGTTCCCCTCAGCAGTATATTTCAGTCCATTGGCCTGTTCTGTCCCCCACTCTGTCTCTGGTGAATCCTCTCACCTCTGGCCTATATATACCCCAGTGCTTGTAAGCATAAATAAATAAATCTTAAAAAAAAAAAATCTAGACGAAGAAAGGTCTCAAATCTTGGTATGTTTCAGCTGTCCCCTGAAGAAAATAGAAACAGGTAAATTTAAACTCAAAATAAGCAAAATGTTCTGCTTGATTTAACAGGACATTCAAGGCACACAAGTTTTAAAATATTTACTGGATAAATGAACCACAACAAACTAGGCTAGGCTTTGCCATAGCTCTAGTCACTTCACTGTGAGGGCTGGAAATGCCTCTGAAATTGCAGGACACTAAAAGCCACACTGCAGAGGTTGTAACAAGGTTATTTCCCTCTTTCAGCTGTTTATAAAATTTGACTCTAACAGTTAAGGACTCCACTCTTTCCTTCAAGAAAATATCCTCTTTCCAAAAAAACCTAAACATGGAGGTTAATGTTTGGTACAGTTATATAATCTTAATGTAAATGGCCCCCTTAATTATTATCTATAATTAAGAGGTCAAACACTAACATAGTAACACAATGTTACTTTTACTGCCAATGACCAATTTAAGAAAAATCTCCAGCACTCTTCAAAGACAGGTATTTTATTTCACAGAATTTTATAAATTTCAAAATTATGCAGACAAACTGGTGAAAAATGATCCTTCTAATTCATGTGCAACAATGCTGAGAAGGTACTGCTCTTACAGTATGAGGCGTATGAGGACATCCATACTCCAAGAAATAAATCAGGAAGATTACTTGCCCCAGAAAATACCTCAAGAGCTTCACACTTCATTCATTGTCCTAGAACATAAAACCTGTGGTACCATTGCCTCATTGTACACACCTCATACAAGGTCAAGTATCACACCAGTCACTGTACTAACTTCCATACTATTTTAACAATAAAAGAATACAAAAGACCTTTTTAGAAGTGGTAAGGCCAACAGCAGCCAGTCAGTAACCCTAATAAGCCTTGCTTCTCTCTTGGCAACACCTGATTCCAGAACCACCAGACTGTAAGATGAGCCTCTCAGGGCATTCTAGATTTCTGACTAGCTGTAAGTTGTCTCTATACCTCAATGTTCTTCCCCCTTCAGGGGAAGATTTTTTAAAAAATTAATTGCTATTAAGAAATTCACTTCTCAAATAGAAAAATTCATTTCACAAGAAGGTCATGAAAGGTTAACTTCACTCAACTTTCTGATCAAACAGTATCTACTTTCTCCTGTCTTCTGTTTTAACTGTTTAACTCTCAACAGGAGAAATCAATTTACTATTCTGTCAGGTCCCAATTTAGGTAAACAAAGGTTGAAGAAAGGGGAACTTAAAATCAGTGTTAAATCAACCCTATCAAAAAGCAATTCAAAGGAACCAACCAGTCAGGCAGAGGAGCAAGAAAAGGGACAATTACATCAGATGGTACTTGCTTTTATGCTTTCCAGAATATCAAACCCAAAGGCCCCAGTGAAAAGAGCAATGAGATTAACAGTGGTAATGATGCTATCACATATTTGTATGTCTGGTCCTATCCTGTATACCTAATCTAGGAATCTACAATTCAAGTGAAAGCTTGTGACTTTTTCCAGATTATTTAAATATTAGGCTTAAGCAGTTTTCAAGATAATCCAAGTGACTTAATGCCAACTCTCAAAATATAAAATCCTTCAGCCCACATATTTCCACCTAAATCCAGTCTAACACAGTGCCTGGAGAAACAGTACATACTGTCCATCACATTATGCTATAATGAAAATCTGCAAATTATCTAGTGGGATAAAGAGAAAATCTGGACATTTAAATTCACACAGAACAGGGGAAGAGCTTACCACTCTCCAAGAAGGGTAATAAAAGAAAATAAAGGGTAAATCATATGATACTAAGTAGACTCTGCAGGTCAACTCTCCAGCACCCTACATCCCAAGTACTATCCTTAATCTAGAGTGACCCCTAACCAACAAGTCCACTACCTTCACTCTACAGAGTGAAGGTAGTTCAGTTCCCAGCCTAATACATAAATCCCATTCAGTTAAATCTTACAACCTCTCAGAAGCTACCTTTCTTCACATCCCAAGCACATTTGCTCAGGTGCTCAGCAATACAAAAACTATCAGTTAAGAACATATTAAGCAGGATCTCTTCTTCTAACACCCCCCTTCCCCAATCCCTCCCATCCCATACTGTCCCATCCCCCCAAAACCCTCTATGTTGAAGGAACTTGCATCACTCGTATTGAGAGTATAGCTGTGCTGGCAGATACCGAGTTTGCTTCTCTATGACCTCTAGCTCAAGGAAGGAATAAAAAAAAAAAGGCAAATATTCCGGGGGGAAGATCAGGAAGGAATAAAAAAAAAAAGACAAATATTCCGGGGGGAAGATCAGGATCCATGAATCAACAGTAGTGACTACGTCCCACAGACAAATTAAGTTTATAAAAAAAAAAAAAGTAGAACGAAAGGACTCTCAGACCACATGGTTGGCAGGATCCAAGCTTGCCCAGAAGGCCCCAGAAAATGAAACCAAATCTGATTAAAATGGACATTTCAAAACAACGAGACGCAGTAGCAAACGCACAGCTGCCATTTCCCGGCCACTTCCTGCGGGAGGCTTAGGGGAGGAGCTGTTTGTGTACAGATGGAGGTGGAAGCTATCCCCCCCATCGCCCCTCGAAGGATGCAAATCTCTCACTCCAATAAATCCTACAAAGGATGACTACTGGCACTGCCTTCCCCTGAAAATTGGGAACATCAGGGGAAAAAAGGGATGTTGTGAGCTCATTTTTCTTTTCTGCCCAGGAAATGGGGATCCCCTTAGTAAGGGATCCCTCTTGAAA
This sequence comes from Galemys pyrenaicus, assembly GCA_019455555.1. Lineage (NCBI taxonomy): Eukaryota > Metazoa > Chordata > Mammalia > Eulipotyphla > Talpidae > Galemys > Galemys pyrenaicus. The sequence goes on from JAGFMF010011883.1 coordinate 511,732, forward strand.
AGGGATCCCTCTTTATTCTTCCCTTCAGTCCCACAGCACCAGCCCAATCAACCCCCAAGCCTAGAGTGGTGATTCTCCCGGGACTCGAGGGCCCCAAGCCAAGCACAGCACCAGTCCAGCAAGGCCCTCTCCAGCTCACCACGCTCAAGAGAATGTGCGCGCCACCCCCACCCCCACCCCCACCCCAGGGAGACACCCAGGAAACCCCTTCTACCCTCCACTCACCGCTGCCAAAACACCCTAGTCCCCACAAACCGAGCCTTTAACCCGCCCAGGGAACCCCTTCTTCCACCCTTCCCACTCGGGCAATCCCCACCCCCACCCGAGGAGGTGGAGCCCCTCCCGGGGATTCCACCCCGAGTCCCCCACAGGAGTCATCTCCACCAGCTAGGCTGCTTCTCCGCCTCCTCCTCACCGTCGTCGCTGCAGCCGCCGACGGGAGGCTCCACAGCAACTCCTGCCCCCGCCGCCCCATCCCGGGTCCTCAGCAGACCCGCCAGCGCCCTTCCCCTACCGGCCCCTAGAGCTAGGAGACCCGCGCCCAGGGCTGAATTCTAACTGGAAATATGCTCGCGTCAGTTTCTCGACTCAGAAGCGCCAGGCGGCTGAACAGCCACTCTTCCCTGAGGGAAGCCTCGGATGAAAAGGGGGCTCCCTCCCCTCAGGCCCTCAGTCATGGACCCAACAGACCTGAGGCGGCGGCGTCCAGCCAGGCTCGGGGCTTGTCTCCCCGGTAGACGCGCAGTTCACATGGCCGCGCTCCGAGCGCCAGGAGGGGAGGGGACCGCGGGGGAGGGGGTCTAGGGTCCGGGAGGGGGGAGGGGGACGCGGCTCATCCGCGGGGCCCAAGCGGAGCCAACATGGCCGGCGGGGGAGGAGTGAGCCGAAGTCGGAGGGGGCGGGGAAGCTGCGGCCGACGGAGAGCCGCCCTCCCAGGCCTCCGCCACCGGGTCCTAGCGCCCGGCACCTAGCGAACAGACCCGGATCTGGGTCCTAGCGCCGCCGTGTCTCCCTAGCCTACGGGGCAGCTTCCTCCGCACCGAGTCCCATTGTGGGCGGTAGTCCTGCTTCACACTGAGCAAACTGAAAGGCGTGCCACCGGCCCAAGGTTAACCTGAAAGACTAGACCAAATTTCTAGGATCAGGGCATGCGCCAGTTCCAGAACGGGGGCGGGGAGTGGGGAAGTGAGGGGGTGGGAAGGGGGTGCATAAGAGGACTAATCTCAGGGGCAATTATTGTCCGGGTTGGGTAATGGGAAACTACATGTGTAGAAGCAGAAAGTNGGGGGGGGGGGGGGGGGGAAGGGGGGGGGGGGGAAGGGGGTGCATAAGAGGACTAATCTCAGGGGCAATTATTGTCCGGGTTGGGTAATGGGAAACTACATGTGTAGAAGCAGAAAGTTTAGTTTGAAAAGGTCAGTCCTGGTAAAGGGGTGGAAGAAAGGCAAGAACCTACAGTGTCTACAGCCCACTCACCTCTGTCCCGTGGGGGCTGCCTGGATCACCACTTTCCTGCCGACATCTGCAAAGCCCTGGGAGTCGGGAAGATTCCTGTGCGGGGCAGGGGGAAAAGGAGGCTTGAGGCTGGCTCAGTGATCAGACAAGGAAGACCTAAGTCTAGACTAAACCTGTAGAAGGGCAGGGGATGGAGGGGGAAAGTAAAGTGCCCCAAATGTCCACCTACTTTCTTAGTTCAAATACTTTTTCTGATAAAACTGTGTTAAACAATCAGAACAAGAAAGGAAAATCTAGCGAGGTCTCCAGTTTAGCTATTATCTAAAATGTCTAAGTACTGCAGGGCCCCAGGAAGCAGGACAGTGTCATATGACCTTAGAATTTAGAGAATTTCTAGTTCAATCGTCTCTCATTTGTCAGATGAAGAATTTAAGGCCCAGAGAGGTGAACCGACTTGTTCAAGGTCAAACAGCAGATAAAATAAGACCAGCAACCAGGTTTCCTTTCCTTGCAATTCAACTTAATGCAATGTGATGCAGTTCTACAATTCCTAACCTATGCAAAACTCAGGCTGAATATTCTGGAAGAGGAACAGAATGGGATGATGAAACTGGTTGGTTGGAGGTCAACAACCTTTTCCTCTGGGGGTCTTGGAAGGAAAGATATCTGAAAACTGGGTGGAGAGAGGGCAAAGCAGGGCAGGGCCAAACAGCATCAGTGTAGACTAGATTTCCTTACACCACGAAGTGGGCTCTGCCTAAGTTTGGGAGGCTCCATTTCTCCCTATGATGGTTCAGAGGAACTAAGAAAAAGTGAGCTTCATCACAGCCTAAGGTGTGAGGGTTAGAAAAGAGGATAAGTTAGAGGGATTTCTAACCCTCTCCTAAGCAAAGTAGATTACCAGAGGGACGGCCTAGGCAGGTAAAAATCAAAATCCTTCTCTCCTCTCTGACTAAAAGCAGAGTCATAGGTCATCTTGGAGAAAAAAGTAATGACCCCAAAAGTTTGCTAACCTCAAGTCCCTAATAGGGAGTCACACCACAGAGGTCCTCCCTTCTGGGGAAAGCAAGACCCAGCAAACTTTTGCTATGGAATGCCCTAGACCCCTCCTGCCCTACCCAAAATAAGAAATAAAGATAACTCAAGGCCTGAAAGTGGCTCCTAAAAGGCTGAAGAGACTTGGTATTTTTTTTTTTCCCCTTCCTTTTCCAGGGCAGATGAGGGAGAATCTTCCTACCTCCCGCCCCCATCGTCAGACAGGCCTGAGAAGACCAGGGGGGGAGGAGCCTGCGCCAGTCAGACGGGTGTAGCCACGCCCCTCCCCACCACCACACACCCACACACACCCACCCGCTGGCTCCACTCCGCTCCGGAAGAGCCGGTTACTCTTGTGTCCCACTGACTGCCCCCACCCCTTCCGAGCCCCAGGCCTAGTCTCCAGGGCAATCCCTAGGACTATCTCAGCCAGGAGCGACTGGGAAGAGGGGTGTAGGATAGAAGAGCTCCTGGGGTTAGAAAAGAAAGTGTGGCAGGACCCAATCTTCCCACCTGGTGCAGAAAGACTCCAATCAGAAAGACTGACTATAAGACCCCGCCTTATTCCATCTAATCATGGATCTTCCTTGCTATTTGAGGAAGGATGAGGGTGGGGTGCCAATATGCCCAACAGCTGGGTGTTTACTTCTTGCCAGAGGCCACCCCAGGCAGTAGCTGTGCTACTCACCCCATCCAGATAGACTGACCCCATGTGTCCCCAAACATCCCTCAGACCCATCAGATATGGCCAAAGGGGAAAATGGTCATTTTTTTCCAAAAACTTGTGAGAAGAGCATCTAGGTAATAGTCTGAGTCTCTTTCAGGTTCAGAGTCAGGCCAGGTCAGTGGGCCAGTAAATAAGAATGGGGTGCCAAAATGAGCTCCTGCTCCCCTTCCCACACTCCTTGTGTTCCTGATTGATATATATCACCCACTCTGGGGTCTGCAGCCATAGTACCTGACTCCACTCTGGAGCCAGGATAACTGGGGGGTGGGAGAGGAAGAAAAGGGGAGAAGAGGACTCATTTGCTTCCATCTACCTCCCTCCCTCCCCCTTCCAGATACTCCAGGATTTCAACCATAAAAACCACTGCTGACCACCCTCTACCCCCACCCCCTAAGCCCAGCTCTTCCCCAGCCCATATAACAAGACTCAGAAGAGTCTGAAGCAAATTCAGGCACTTCTGTACATTAATTCTGAAGTGGGGGTGAGAATGAGAACACAAGTTAAGGGGCAGAACTAAGGGTGCTGCTGGATTTGGAGGGAGGGGGAATTTCCCAATGGAGGTAGGGTAATTTTTAAAGACCTCCCTTCCCCTCCGTGGCAAAATAGTTCCCACTGCTAATAGGGTTTAATAAGGAGATGGCCCTGAACCCTGTAACCATTCCAACTTGGCCCTCTCCCTCTGCAGTTCAATTGTAGAGTCTCCTCCCCCTCTACATTTTGAGAGACTAGATTTTCTTGTAACACATCGCAACCCCCTTCTCTCCAAACTGATGTGTCCTCTCAGTGCACAGCTCACTCCTGTTCCCAACTCCACTAAGAGCTTCTCCAAGGAGGTCTCAAGAGGACATTGGATGAAGCCCTAATTTCTTTAGGAGTGGGGACTCCTTTTGCATCTGAATAGAGAAAGCTGGGTTTCCCACGCTTTCCCCAACACCCTTAGACTTAGTCCTAACCCCTCACACACCACCCACCAACAGCCTCTTCTGCTCAGGATCACAAGACTCTGGGTGGCTCTCCCCAGTTTTCTGATTCAGGGGGAAGAGAGCTCCTAGGCTAGACTGGCTCACCCAGGCCCAAGAAAAGGGCCTTTCCCACCTAGACTCGGTGCTAGGTTCGGCCCCCCCAATCTCCGGGAGATGTGGAGTGAGGGCTACAGAGCTTTAAAAGGAACTTAGTTGAACTTGAAGCAGATCCCGAAAGTGGCAGCAGTCAATGCTAACCCTTCCGACGACCGGGCAAGGAGAGGAGTTGTGTGGCGGTTATTCCCCCTCCCATTGGAGGGTAGGATGGCGTGGGAAAGCGCCGGTTCCAGAGGGGAGGAGGCGAAACCCAGACCGCGGGAGGTTTTTTCCTCCGGCAAAGAAAACGAGGGGGGCCGGGGGGGTAGACCCTGGGCCCAGAATCGGAGGGGTGCGGGAGAGGCTGGCCGAGAGGCACCAGAAGCCTCGGGATTCCGGCCGCAGAGGACGGGGAGGAAAGGTGAGTAGGTAGTGCGAGGGAGAGAGGAAGGGAGCTCCCGCAGAGGGAGGGTCAGATCCTGCTTCCCCGGGGCAGGGGCCGGAAGGGCGGCCCGCCGGGGGACTCCGGGACCGGACCAGTGCCGGGCCTCACCTGGAGCAGGGCCGGGCCGCGGGCGGCGGCGGCGGCGGCGGCGCAGGTGGCCGAGCCGGGCGGCGGCAGCGCCTCCTCCCCCAGCCCAGGGCCGGCGGCGGCGGCGGGGGGGGCGGGGAGACTGCGCTTAAAGGGGCAGGAGCCGCGGGGGTAAGGACGGGCCCCGGGGTAGGGCCGTCGCGGTGAATCTGCGGGGGGAGGGGAAGCGGGCGGCGTCTCCTAGGGGCGAAAACCAGGAAGGATCCCAGATGGAGGAAGAAACAGATCCCAGGAAGAAGAGACTGAAACTTCGGTGATAAAGTGGGGGATGGTGGTGGGTCCGAAGCGGAGGACTTGCACTAGCTCCGCCCGCGCTCCCGGGGTTTCGGGAAAGACCTCTTCACAAAGAAGGGCCGGGAAGGCAGTGAGAGTCACCTCGACTGCGAGGAGGAGCGGGGCGGGGGGGGGTGCCCGGCCGGGAGCTCGAGGCCGAACTTGCTGGGGGGTAACGTACGGTGGCCCTCCTAGGGGGACCGGGTTACCTGCGTTTCGGCTCTTCAGGGCCGCATCCCTACGGCGGCCCAATGGAAGGCCAGCCTCCTCCAGCTCTGCTAGTTTAAGGAAGCCACGAGGCCAACGACCTAGGAGGCCTTTCAACCTCACCCCTGCCTCATTCAGTGTTCTCAGCGGCTGGAGGGGGCGGGGGACGCCAAATAGCGAGGCTGCTGTGGGACGGGGAGAGTCGGCTTTATTTTAGTTCAGTTTTCTCCCAACCACCACCACCCTTGTAGCAACCTCTGGGGCAACAGGAAGCAGCTGCTCAGTGCAGCCCCCACCTGGTGGTGGGTCAGGGTGGGGGAGGAGAGAAGACAAGGGACTTAAAAGGCCTGGGAGAAAACTGGGGAGAAGGAGCTTCTTAAAAACCCTCCTACACTACCAAAAGTGGGCTTTACCTTTGCAGGGAGACAGCTCTGTACGGCAAATTACTTGAATCGCCGCAGCTTAAGTGGGGAGCTGCTTAAGGGGCTGTGGTGGGGGTTGGGGAGAGAGCCCATACTTGAGGATAGAGTCTCAGGCTCTTCCTAAGAGCTCGCCAATGCTTATGACCCCTTGGGCGGCAGCCTCACCAGCTGAGCCCTGTGCCCCAACAATCTTGTTTCCCCTCCTTCACCCCCCAAAAGAGCAAAGGTTAGGCCCCACCCCTGCTGAGTCAGCCTGAGAGGGAGGGAGGGAGGTATCCCTCAGGCCTTCCCCGGGGGCTGGTCCTCATACTTACCCATGTCAGGCTGGCTGGGCTCCAGGGCTGGGACCACCCAGCTCTTCACTGTCCTTGGTTCCCCCTTCACGTGAAGCCTGGTGTTAGATCCTCCTAAATTATGAGCTGGGAACTAGCACGAATCAAAAAGCCAATGTATGCTTCCTGCGAACCACAGCCTGAACTGCTGTAGGGTGATGTCCCTGTGTGACAGACTGGGGTGGGGAGGGAGGAGGGAAAGGCGGGGCTTTCTCTGGGTGGAGAGGGAGGAGGAGGCGAGGACAGGGCAGAACCAGGAGAAATATGGAGGAAGGTTAGATCTGTGTTGACACTCCAGTGGTAGACGAGAGTGGTTAAAGAGGGAAGGAAATTAATAGTTGCAGCTAGTGAGAAGGTTCTCGATGAATGTTAGTGCAGAGAGACGTAAACGTGTGGGGGAGGGGTGGAGAAGGATGCAAACGACCTTTAAGGATCACAGTTCGCAGGTCTGCTTCTTAGTGACATAAGAAAACAGAAAGAGCTGATCTATACCCTGGGCTCTACTGCCCCAGCTTCTTACGCATTGGAGTTAGGCCGTAGAGGAAGTGCCCCCGCCCCCATAACTCAGCATTTCCCCCAATCCAAGCTCTTCTGGGAGCAAACTACCTGGCACAGGCAGCTCAGAGGCTCCACCTTCCGTCCAGATCATGACACAGGAGAGACTGGTGCCAAGGACGTCATAGGCAGATGGGAGGAAACTTAGAGGCCCCTACTCCACCCCTGGCGCCTCTCCCAAGGCCCCTCCCCAACCTTAAGCCCCCAAGGGCCTCTCAATTGGGATGTTTGTTCCCGCCCTGTTTCTACCCAATTTGAATGCCTCAGGGGCGGAGCTTATAGATGCAGGCTCCGCCTCAGGACAAAAGCCCCAGCTGGTTTGTAAACAGTCATTAGCCGAGAACCACGTCCCAGCAAATGGCCTTCATGGATTTCAAAATGGTGAGATGTATTCTTGCATACTTCAGTGCGACCACTAGACGGCAGTAGGAGATGGCTCTGGGCCTAAGAAACATTGAAGGGGCAGCAAATCTAACCTTGCACTTTCAAATACGTTTCAAATTGAAATGGTAGGTATACTCTCGAGTGCTCCTTACACCCCTCCACCTTTTAGTCCGCTAAAATGAAGGTATTATCTAATCTGTTTAGTTCTTAAATCCAAGCCCAGAAATCCTGAAAATTGTATCTCCTTTAAATTGTCTTTCCCCAATTTCCACAAGGGATTTAGTGGAGTTCAGATTAAATCTCAAGGAATCGGAAGTCCAGACTTGGCCAAGTGGCTAGAACATTAAAAAGAAAAAAAAAGGCCAAAGTAAAAGGACCCTTTTACCTCAACTTTTGCCATCAATCAGTATTCTTCAAAATATTTATTATTTCCTAAAAATCTAACCCTGCCTTATCTTGATAGCAGGAATTTCTAAACTCAACCCATCTTTCCCAACATGGTCTACAAAAAATCAGTATTTTTCTCAAAGGGTTAAAGCTGAGGGAGGGCCTACCATTAAGATCACATTATTCACAGGAAACCCCTCAAGATCCACAATTGTCCACAAGACAATGGCTCCTTTATGAGAACCCCATTTCAAATATGAAACCTAATTTGTACTGCTTTTTACAGCCATTTTAAGACAATTGATAAAATTATTGGTTATTCTGTCAAAACCAAGAAAACAGACAAATTCTGAGGGATGTACATTTTATTGGAATCCTTAAATAACTCTTCAGACAGAACAGTGTCTTCAATCAAGGCTCTTGCGTGGCCTATAGTGAAAACCAATTTTTCAGATTAGGGGCAAAGAAAGAGAGCACATGGAAGATGAGTGCTTTGAGTTTGCCACAGAAACTCTTCACGAATGCTCTTCAGCCAGTTTATCTGCCTTTGCCACAGCTTCTTCAATGGGTCCCACCATATAGAAGGCCTGTTCTGGGAGATGATCATATTCACCTATATGGGGAGAAAAAAATCCAACTGGTGAGTAGGGTATTATAAACTTTCCACAATGTATATTACACCTTACCACTTGAGGGCACCAGTCGGCATATGATGAATCTGTCCTCTAAAAAAATGGTGAACTTTCTTCACAAATTAAATTTATAAATCATGACACAACATGAATTAAAAACAAATTGAGTCACACAACCTGGATTCAAATTCTTGCTCTGCACTTATGATACTGAAGCCAATTAATTTTAACTTTTCTATGCTTCAAGTTTCCTCATTTTTAAAAAAGTGTAATGCCTTCCACATAAGGATGCTGTAACTCACTTTGAAGAAGTATTCAGTTTTTTATGGGATGACAGAAGAATCAATTATTAAAGTCCCACTCTCAGAAGAGTATTTCCAGACAAAACTGATGGTAACTGGTTTAAATTTAAAAACTGTGCAATTAAACAATATACTGGTCTACTGCTTGATGACTGTTGAAATGGAAACACAGCACAGTGAGCATTCAAGAGATTTCATTCAGCTTCTCTGCTTTTTTTTTAATTGGTCAAAATTCTTTAACCTGTTGTGTTTTTTTTTAGATTTATTTATTTATGTACACAAGAGCTAGGGTATAGGCCAGAGTTGCGGGAGGTAAGAAGATTCACCAGAGATAGAACTGGGAGCAGAACAGGCAGGCAGATCTACCGAAATGCACTGCTGAGGGGAGCATCGGGCAAGGCAGGAGAGGTCTGCTGCGCCACGTGGGTTCCCTCCCCAGCCAGGGATAGAACTCGTGCTGTGTGCCACCAGGAAGGCCCCAGCTTCTCTGCTTTATACTCAAAATCTCACCTGCCAATATCTGCTGGAATCCTTTAATGGTTTCCTTCAGGGGAACCAGCTTCCCCATATGACCTGTGAAGACTTCAGCCACCTGGAATGGCTGAGACAAGAATCGCTGAATTTTCCGTGCACGGGACACAGTCAATTTGTCTTCCTCAGAAAGTTCATCCATACCCAGGATAGCAATGATGTCCTGTAGGGATTTGTAGTCCTATGAAAAAAACAAGATTAAGAGATGTCAGCATATATTTACGTTCCTTTAATTTGGACAAAAATCTAAGGGCAAATTGGGCCTCCCTGGTGGCACAAGGGTTATAAGGCACAGCACTGTGAAGCTAGCCACAGCAGCAGGGAGTTCGATCCCTGGCCAGGGAGGGGAACCACATGGCGCAGCAGACCTCTCCTGCCTTGCCCACTGCTCCCCTCAGCAGTGTATTTCAATCAATCTGCTTATCCTGCTCCCCACTCTGTCTCTGGTGAGTCCTCTCACTTCCCTGGACTCTGGCCTGTACCCCAGCTCTTGTGTGCATAAATAGATAGATAAATAAATGAAAATCTAAGGACAAATAATGCCTTACATTTGCAGGGAGCTTTGTACAAAGTATTTTAGCACCTTACCCCAATGTTAGGTAAAACTAGCGGAGGGAAGGTAAAAACCCAGGGGTCATGAAGATCCTCAGCTAAGATCTATACCTTTTGCCCTATTCTTTTTTTTTTTTAAAGATTTATTTATTTATGCATACAAGCACGGGTACAGGCCAGAGGTGTGGGGGGGTGAGAGGATTCACCACAGAGAGCAGGGAGCAGAACAGGCAGATC
>JAGFMF010011883.1:531538-562216 GCA_019455555.1 Galemys pyrenaicus
CCCCTCTCTGGCCGGCAGCAGGGATCGAACTCGTGCTGCAGTGGTTGCGGTCTGTTCCATAGTGCGTTGCTTAACCCACTGCGCCACCAGGGAGGCCCACATGTTTGCATTTTTAAGACGTTAGGAAGAGGAGAAAGGCACCTGCATAGTCACAGGTGGGCGGTGAGATGCTACTTACCTTTTTAGTATCTTTTGACCTATGTAATTTTAAATGTTAATTTAACTTTTCCTTTGTAGCTTCTATTTTTTATATCACACTTGGAAGAATCTCACCGTATTAGGAAAGAATTAACAAATATTTTCAGTGAGTGGGCCAGAAAACACCTGCATCAGAGTCCTCTAGTACGGTCATCACTTTTTTATGAAGCTATTTGAATTTAATAAAATTGAAAAAAAATTCCACATTTCAAGATCAATAGTTCTAGGTGGCTACTGTATTAGACAATGAAGATACAAAACATTTTCCTCATCATAAAATGCTACACTGAACAGGACCAACACCTCAGCAGGACTAGCCGATTCAGAATCACTTACTTATGCATAAAAGAACTAGGGGACAGGCCAGCGGTGTGTGTGGGTGTGTGAGGATTCACCAGAGACAAAATGGGGAACAGGCAGATCTGAAACACACTGCAGAGCAGAGCAGAGGGTGAAACAGGAGAGGTCTGCTGCGCCATGTGGGTCAGCCCCCTGGTCTGGGTTTGAACTCATGCTACAGTGCTGTGGATGCTTCATAGTGTGCTTAACCCCATGTGCCACCAGGGAGGCCCCTCACTTTCCTTAAATATTTATTTATGCACATAAGAGCAGGGGTGTAGGCCAGAGGTGTGCGATTCAGGTTGTGTGTGGGGGAGGGGTAGGACTCAGCAGAGTGGGAAACAGAACAGGCAGATCTACTGAAATGCACTGCTGAGGGGAGCAGTGGGGGAGAAAGGAAGTCTCCTGCACCATCTGGGTCACCTCCCTGGTCGGGGATTGAACTGAGATGCAGTGGCTGCTGGTAACTTCATAGTGCTAAGACTAAAGAACCCCTTGTGCCACAAGGGAGGCCCAGCATCTTCATTTTAGATCTTAAAGTGGTTTTCAAATTTTGGCACACATCAGAATCATCTAAGGCCACCAAGTACTACACTCCTATTGCAGATTCAGTCAGGTAGGCATGTTTGGGAGCCCAAAATGATCACTTCTAGTAAGCTCACGGGTGAGACTTGTTACTACATTGAGGACCACACTTCGTTATCACTGATCTCAAATAGAATTCCAAATGGACCCCACATGAACCTTTTAAAGTAAAGCCTATCTCAGGATTGGGACCTAGAAATTCCTATTATAGAGCCCTATAACGGTGACAGTTCAAAACTATCAGGTTCAACAAGCAACAGGATACAGAAATAAGGAACTAGAGCCATGTGGTTAGTTCACACAGTGAAATAACAATGGTTGAAGAACTTCATGAGAAGTTAACTGTCAACAGAAGCTTCATAGTTCTCACTCCTGAATGTGACCATGAGATAGTTATGGGGTTGGAATGCCAACTATGAAAAGCATTGGATTTGAGGCTAAGAAAAAGTACCCAGGTTGACAATCAAACTTGTGACACAATTTGGGTTCACTTTAGAAGTTAGCAACTAAGCAAGACTGGCAATAATTTCAATAAATCATCACCAAACCCTACTGTCAATTTGTCTGTAATCTGTCGATGCAGGTCCCACTGCCAGTGCTTAATTTTACTTTACCTTTTATCATTGGAATTACTGCACTAACTTGTTCACTGATAAACCCATGCAAAAAACTTTACCCGTGTTAAATGTACTCTTTTAACAAAAAACTGATACTTCACTAATTATCAGGTGCTGTCTTAAGGTTGGATATTAAGTGGTGCTATGGAGTATTCTTCACTCTTCTGTAGGAATAAACATTAACAACTAATAAATGTCTAAGTCCAGAGGCCTGGAGAACCATAAACAAGGATAAAACAGTAATTTGGAAATGAGAATGGCTTTAACAAGGAACCTGCCTCCTCAATCCCTTTTTGTTCTCATGCTTGGTACAATGGTAGGTGAGCCACGGTAATAGTAGTACTTGACCTTGTATGCTAACTGAAATCATTACTTGTTTCAAGTGCCTAACAGAAAATAATTGAAACTATGTTGGTTAAGTAAAATTGCAAGCTACTAATCACTTTTCTAACTAGTTAGAAAGCTAAATATAGGGCCTTCCTGGTGGCACAAGGAGAATCCTCTCACCCTCCGCACCTCTGATCTGCACACCAACTCTGATCTAAACTATATTTTTTAAAATATATACAAATATCCATCAGACTTTTTAAAAAAATATTTATGCATACAAGACCTGGGGTACAGGCAAGTCATGCAGGGAGTGATAGTCAGAGACAGAGTGGGGAACAGAGGTGGATGTACTGAAACACACTGCTGAGGGAAGCAGCAGGCAAGGCAGAAGAGGTCTGCTGCAGCATGTGGGTCACCTCCCTGGCCAGGGTCAAACTTGTGCTGCAATGGCTGGGGATAGCTTTTTAGTGTTGCACTTTAACCCCTAGTGCCACCAGGGAGACCCCAAACTGTACATTTTTTTAAAAAAAAAATTTACTTATGCATACAAGATTTGGGGTACAGGGAGAGGATTCACCAGAGTAGGGAGCCGAATAGGCAGATCCACTGAAATACACTACTGAGGGGAGCAGCAGGTGAGCTGGGCCATGTGGGTCCACTCCCTGACTAGGGATCCCCTGCGCCACCAAGGAGGCCCCCCAAACTGTACTTTCTTAAACCATGGCTAAGTATCAGTGAGCCAAGGAATCCTTAATCTTTAACTTCCAGAACTGACAGTTTTTCAAGAGAACAAATCAAAAAACTGAAAGGCTTTTGGATTTTGAAAGTTTATCCTTGAAGCTAAGAACTACACTATCAGTCATACTGATACCTGACATGCTCCAGAGAAAGGAGACTTCTGTAACATGAGCTCAAAGCCAAATGTTGTTAGGCCCATGGGCCCTGGAACATAGGGCTAAGATATTTCTAGTTGTAGCATTTCAAGAAAATGTTTTTAACTATCATTCTGAACAGTCCTATACATAACAGGATAAGGGGAAAATTTTTCCCTTCTAAATCCCCACAATATCCTTTGCATTATTATTGTACTTCCCACCTGTCAAGTTTGTGTTCAATGTTTATCCCCCCTCTGACTCACCTGTGAGTTCCCAGAGCATAGCAATCACTTGAAGGATTAATCTTTTGTATCCTCAGCACTGGAACAAAGGTCCTTAATTTCTAAAAGGTGCTGAAATATGGAGCATTTTGATGCTATAACAAATACACAGAAGCTAAAGGAAACAAAAACTGCAAAGATGCAGAAGCCCAAAGATTTAGAGGAGGACAACACAGTCAGTTTTATTTCAATCAAATCACAACACTTTCTTTTCCAACTGCTGCAAAGTGCATCTACAATATTCCATTACAGATTCACTTTTAAAAGGTTTCCTGTGACATTACAGCAAGCCTCTTTCTCCCCCCAGAGGACTATTCCCAAATTCTTCCTCAAGTAAAAATAATCTCCATTCCAGTAAATGGTAATACATGAAATTACAGTAAACCAGACACTTAGAAGGACAGCCAAGAAATCTTCCAACAGTTTATTAGAAAGAATGTAGACATTAAAAAAAAAAAATCCCCACTGTCATGAACATAAAATTGAGGTTTTTTTTTTTTCAGCCCTCGTACAAGCTGAATCAAAAAGAAATAAAAAAATCCAATAGTGTATTAACATTTTTTTTTTCACTCATTTGCCATACTGACAGTGCAAATACAAATTTGGTCTAAATGTACAGACTCTCAAGCAACAATATACAGCCTTTCTTCGTCCTCCATGCTAAGAGATGTAAAAGTTTAAGGGTCAAACAATACCAAATGTACAGGCTTCAAAAACCATCTAAGTTAGGGCATTCACTAGTTTTTAGCTAAGATACATCTGGAACACTGACAAGTGATCACTTAAGTACAATAATGTGAAGTAAATTTTTTAAAGTAAAACTTTAGTGGAACAATCCTGAAGGATATATCAGAGGAACAATGGGTTATCAGTTTATGGTATCAACCAATTTATTTCAGCCATTTTGAGTCCATGTTCTAAAATCTAAAATTTAGTTCTCTTTCCCTAAGCCTGAACTTCCCTATCATCATGTCAGTTATCTATGTTATGAAGTAAAGGAGACTTAGATGCTTTTATCACAACTGCTGTACCAATTGCCTAGGACCTCAACAGTGTCATGTAAATCTGGGAAATGTTCATGCATAAGGTTATTGCCTTAGCTGACTTAAAATTGCCCCATACAATGGTACAGATCAACCCTTAGTGAAGCCTTTTAAAAAACAAACATGTTGAAAAATGGGTTAAAGGAGGCAAATACAGCATCTGCCTTTAGAGCTATCAACTCAGGAATTCTCTCAATTATGAAATCTTGCAGAGAAGTTATTTTTCTTTCTCAAATTCCGGTGACGACAATACTCCTTTACTCCAGATCTGGCATTTCTGAAAGGATTTTGAAAAGGTTAGTATGAAGTACAAAGGAGTGAAAACTCTACCACAATTTCAAAGTCTTAAAAAGCATCAACAAGTCAAATAGGTTCCTAACAAATTAACTGTTTTTGATATGAATCTCAATTTAAATTTCTGCTTTGGCTATTATAGGTCATAAAGAAATAATTACTCTTCTTTCAATATTTGTAAAGAAGTTAACTTCTCTAGTTTGAGATTTTGATTTCTGTTGTAAAACATCACTGTCTAAATACTTTTTACAAGGAGACTTACTTTCATCATCACTGTCTTGTGAATCCTGCAGAAAGGAAAATCAAAAAGTTACCAAATTGAGCAAACAACCCTCTAACTGAACAGTTTGCCTTAAAAAGATGCAACACTGTACTTTTGATTAAAGTAGCAAAAAAATGATTTTATGAAGTTTATGAATTTTAATCAATGAACTTAAGAACAGGTTTACTTAAGAAGATAATCATAAGTGCAGCTGAGTAACTATCCTTCTGTAAGAAATTTCTTTTGGTAGAAATTGAACTCTTGAATCCCTTCCTATCAATCAGATTGGGTATCTTGGTAGAAATGGTTTCTCTTCTTAGTTTTCAATGGAAAATGAAAAGGACCATTGATAATGAACTCTAATCACAGATGTTGAATTTCCAAGTAGGTACTTTCAAAAAGCACTCTAAAGGGTACTGAACAACATTCTTGAAGATGTTAACAGGATACCAGAAGGGGTAGGGTGAATATTGGGAATAGTGGTGCAGCAGCTTTTCCTTCTACAGATTCACAATGGCCATCTGCTTACATTGTCTGACCAATCCTATTGTAAAACCTGTATAATTTGCCAAAATAGCGCCTAAATTAATCGAATCTGGCATATGATGTCTATATAATGCTTCCTTTTTAAAAAGATTTATTTATTTATGCATATAAGAACTGGGGTACAAGTCAGAGTCCAGGGAGGTGAGAGGATCCACAAGAGACAGAGCCAGGAACAGAACAGGCAGACTGACTGAAACACACTGCCGAAGGCAGCAGCGGGTGAGGCAGGAGAGGTCTGCCATGTGGGTCCCCTCCCTGGCTGGCGGCAGGGATCGAACTCGTGCTGCAGGGGCTGCAGTTTGTTTCACTGCGCCACCAGGGAGACCCTATATAATGCTTCCTTTGATGTTTGATCCCTTTAAGAATGTTCCATGGGATACCAGAGTTTCCTAGTGGATAGTCTTAAAAAATGGATACATTAAAAAAAATGTATTTATATCCCTTATTATTTTTAGGGGAAAAAAACAAAACCCAAGTGACCAAAAACAAAAACAAACCACAATGCTGAATCTATGTAAAACACATTTTTCCTTACTATTTAAGTAAGCAGAGAAAAGAATTTATAGACTTACATCATCTGCTCCATCTACTTCTGGTAAATCTACATCCTCATCACCACCCATGTTGTTCATCATCTATTTGAAGTGTAAAAATTAGTTTTAAAAATGATGTTAAATTAAGCCCCATTATTAGGTTGCACATTCCAGAATAAACTTTCATAGATTTCCATCAATGAAGAAAGCAATATAAACATTAAGTACCTTCCTTTCTGGAAAAGGTAAGATTACAGGTAATTATATAAACTCCTGAAAACTTGTAGGAAAATTAAAACTAAGCTTCGTCATCATATAGTTATTAAAACTAATCCAGCAAGATGTCTGTGATAGAGATATTAAAACATCATATGTGAATACCCTGTTTACATAAATACATTGGAACTAGCAATAGTACGTACTCATATCAAGACTAAATTCCTATCCTTAGTTGTTTCTGATCAGAAAGCTCCATTATTTAGAGAGAGAAATAACAAAGACCAAGCAACTGTTATCAGAAGGAGAGGGACTTATCTCCAATTTACTTTTTTGCAATGTTTAAATTTTAAGTTGAAATATTTACATAATACAAGATTTTGTAATATAAGATTTTATACACAAAAATCAAAGATTTTTAAAATATAAGCTTACCTGGACTTTAAAATTAAAAGGGAAGCGGAAACTAATCGAATATTGGTATAAAAATTGTGTGCAACTTAGCTTAGTGAGTAACAGGTGAAATTTCCCTATCTCTGAAGACACTGCTGAACACTTTGAGCAGGAAAAATGCTGAAGGTGCCAAGCACAAAGCTAAGTGCAAAGGATATAATGGCAATAGAAAAAGAATTGAATGTATCCAAGAATTACTTAGAAAGTAAAACAGAACAACAGAGATAACAGTTAATGGTAGTTAGTAGTGAGGTGGTGAGAGAGTCCTCAGACTCTCTCACACAACTGTGTGGCTCTAATTACCACAGGGAAGGAACAGCAATAATGAAGAGAATCATATGAATACTCTATATTCCCCTTCCTCTTTAGAAATCAAGGTGCCAGAGTCATGTGAAGAAATGGTAAAAAGGCAGGTGCTTACAGGAAACTGCAAACAGACCTGTTTTAACTATTAGTGTCCAAAGAAGCGATTTATACAAAGTCCTGTTACAGTTTCAAACCACATGAGAAATGGATCATTTGAATCGATCTTCAATTTACAAGTGAACATTCTCTTTTACATAATTACTTAAATCCTCATCTTGATTTTGCTAATTTAAACTTTCCTAACACACCAGTCATTGTGTGTATGTCATCATGATTCTTCTGTGTAAAGGTTTACAGTCTTATTACGTGGCTCTAAAATGCAAACAATTACTGTACTCATGCTCACAAAATCTGTTCCACTGCTGGAATAAGCTAGTTATGTTGAATTGACTGCATGGTTTATACTTTTAGTCTTTATAATGAATACCAAGTCTTAAAAAATCATGAAAGATTATCAAGACTTTAGGATTCAATGACCATTAAGACCTTATTTGGTTTTACTGTAAATAGCCTTGAAAGCAAAATAATGTATGTCTTAAAAGCTACTAATATACTTAAAATAAAATTGACTACATAGAAATATACTGGGAGGCGAAAGGACGCATTTAAAAGAACTTACCTCAGAGAAGCGATCAAAATTAGACATGTCTTCATCTGAATCATCTTCCCAGTCTTTCCAATTATTGAAATCCACACTAAGCCAATTAAGCTACAGATCAATGAAAACATGACTATGTTAACTTACACTCACTGGCACATATCTCAAGACTACATTTTTTGAATGATGTGTTCATACTCACTAGTGAGGCGTGGAATTAGCACAAGAAAACAGACTAGAAAAATTAGAGTGAAGTGAAATGCAGTAATAGTAATATTAATTCTTTTTTTTTTTTTTTTAAGATTTATTTATTTAGGCATACAAGAGCTGGGGTATAGGCCAGAGATGTGGGGGGTGAGGGGACTAACCAGAGACAGTAGGGAAAATAGGCAGGTTGACTGAAATACACTGCTGAGGGGAGCAGCGGGCAAGGCAGGAGAGGTCCACTCTAGCCATGTGGGTCCCCTCCCTGGCCAGCAGCAGGGATCGAATTTGTACTGCAATGGCTGCCATTTGCTTCCTAGTGCACTGCTTAACCCATTGCACCACCAGGGAGGGTCCAGTAGTAATATCATTTCTTAAATACTCTTTTCTGTTAGATATATTTGAAACAAGAATTCATAGGTACAACTATTCCTATATTTTTAAGTGGCACCAAAATAACAGCTTCATGGGATTTCTGAGTACTTTAGAAGGCTTCGAAAGCAAAATCTTTCTTGATTGCAAAAGACTCAATGATTGACTGATCTTAATTTTTACATTTTGGGGTTTTTTAAAAAAAGATTTTATTTTATGTATGCACACAAGAGCCAGAGGCACAGCAGGTGGGAGAGGATTCACGAGAGACAGAGTCAGGGAGTAGAACAGGCAGATTGACTGAAATACAACTGCTGAGGGGAGCAGTGGGCAAGACAGGAGAGGTCTGCTGTGCCATGTGGGTCCCCTCCCTGGTTGGGGATTAAACTCATGCTGCAGTGGCTGTGAAAGCCCCACAGTGCAGCACTCAACCCCTTGTGCCACCAGGGAAGCCCCATTTTGGCTTTTTGTTTTTGAGTAGAATGACTGTAGAATAGGTCAGAGGTGTACAGGCAGGGGGTGAGACAGTTCACCAGAGACAAAGTGTGGAGCAGCAGGTTAGACAGGAAGTCTGCTGCACCATATATGGGTTAGCTCCCTGGCTGGGGGATAAACTCAGGCCACAGAGGTGATAGCCCTGAGATTTAATCCCTAAGACAGTTAAAACCCAGTAAACTTCATAGAGAAAGACACTGAGTATAAGAAGCTTTAATACTACTTAGCTATGCAACACAAACACCATATATCCCTTATACCAAACAAATGTGTACTGTGTATTTTATTACATAAGATAAATATAGTAAACTTTCAGAAAAAGAGAAACCAACCTTTGCCCTTTCTTTTGTTAACCGTGGCCATGACTGGCCAGATTCTCCTTTTCGTAAACAACATAAAATTGACCTGTCCGTTCTTTTATGCTTGGAATCCTAAAAACAAAAGCAAAAGTGCTATCATATCATTTATCTCTCCAGTAATCACTACAGGATAGAAAGTAGCTTGTCAATCCTCCTCCCCAATTTTTTTCCTTTTTAGTGTCTCTAACTTCTGAAACAGCCCCTAGACATGTCACTAAATAATTCATCATGTAATTGCCCAAAAAAAAACCCACCCCATCTTCCCACACAAGATGTTCAGACTAATAAAAATTTTTAAAAAATCAACTAAATATGGTACATAGAACAGTATAAAGAGTGTAAATTTAGATTAAGACAAGTCTCAAGAGTACTGTCTTACATCCAGTGACAGCAAGAAAAAAAATATGTCAGAAAGCGGTTAGAAGGGGAAACTATTGCAAAATATAAATATACCTTGTTGGCCTCTATTGTTAACAGAATTAGTGCTTATTAAAGAGTACTTAAAGTGTGTGTATTTCCTTATGATTTAAATAAGGATAAAGCATCAAGATTACTTACATTTGGATCAATACAGTGAAAAAGATCAATTTCATTTAAATGTTTGAAATTATCACTTCCTCCAAGACAACTGCATTAAAAAAAAAGAGAGCTTTTTCAAAGAGGCAAACAACAATAATTTCAATAAAACAAAAAACACACTCCAGTTATTTGAGTTGCCTGAAATAAAACTTTTAACCAATGATGTAAAATGGTACTTTACCTGAATGTAAGTTTGGATTTTTCAAAATTTACATTAACATCTTTACTGTCTTCAACACAAAATTCAATGAAGACATAGTCCCTTCGATCGTACCACTTTGCAGAAGCAGGCTGCCTAAAAAGAGATAAATTCAGACAAAATTAAGCTGTAATTCATGAAGTATTTACATTGCCCCCAATGTTCAGCTTGTAAGTAACACATTTTTGTATACCACTGAACATTATTTTGATGCACTTGATTTTTTTTTTAAACATTTATTTATGCATACAAGCACTGGGGTACAGGCCAGAGGTGTGGGGGGGGTGAGAGGATTCACCACAGAGAGCGGGGAGCAGAACAGACAGATCAACAGAAGTACACTGCTGAGGGGAACAGCGGGCACAGCAGAAGAGGTCTGCTGCGCCATGTGGGTCCCCTCCCTGGCCGGCAGCAGGGATCGAACTCGTGCTGCAGTGGCTGCGGTTTGCTGGTTTGCTTCATAGTGCGTTCCTTAACCCACTGCGCCACCGGGGAGGCCCGCACTTGATTTTTTTAAAAAGATTTTATTTATTTATTTATGCATACAAGCACTGAGGTACAGGCCAGAGATGCAGGGGTGAGAGGAATCACCAGAGACAGAGCCAGGAACAGAACAGTTAGACTGACTGAAACACACTGCTGAGGGGAGCAGTGGGCAAGGCAGGAGAGGTCTGCCATGCCATGTGGGTCCCCCCCTGGCCGGCAGCAGGGATCAAACTCATGCTGCAGTGGCTGCGGTCTGCTTCATAGTGCATTGCTTAACCCACTGCACCACCAGGGAGGCCCTGATGCACTTGATTTTTAAAAAAATTTGTTTATGCATACAAGAACTGGAGTACAGTCCAGAATGGGTGAGAGATAGATAGAATTCACCAGAGACAGAGTGGGGAACAGAAAAGGCAGACTGGCTGAAGTACACTGCTAAGGGAAGCAGCAGGCAAGGCAGGTTAGGTGTGCTGTGCCATGTGGGTCACTCCCTGGCCGGGGATAGAACTTGTGCTGCAGTGGCTGCAGATGCTTCAGTGTGGTGCTTAACCCCTTTACCACCAGGGAGACCCCCACTTTATTTCTTTTTAAAGATTTATTTATGCATACAAGTACTGGGGTATAGGCCAGGAGGTGTAGAGGGTGAGAGGATTCATCAAAGACATAGCAGGGAACAGAACAGTAAGATTAACTGAAACACACTGCTGAGGGGAACAATGGGCAAGGCAGGAGAGATCAGCTGTGCTATGTAGGTCACCTCCCTGGCTGGGGATTGAATCATGTTCCAGTGGCTGCAGACAGATGGCTTCATAGTGCTGCGCCTTAATCTCACAGGCTACTAGGTAGGCCCTTTGATGCACTTTATTAAATTACAAAAATTTACACTTTTTACTCTAACAACTGAATTCTAAGTCATAAGATGATACAATTAATTTCATAATACAGGAAATGCAAATTAAAACCACAGTGATATACCACCTTACACCAGTAAGAAAGGCACATATTAAAAGAACTAGCAACTACAAAGGTTGGCGAGGATGTGGTGAAAAACTTTTTTTTTTTTTTAAAAGATTTACTTATTTATACATACAAGAGCTGGGGTACAGGCCAGAGTCGCGGGAGGTGAGAGGATTCACCAGACAGAGCAGGGAGCAGAACAGGCAGATCAACGGAAGCACCCTGCTGAGAGCAGCAGGGGGGAGAGGCAGGAGAGGTCTGCTACGCCATGTGGGTCCCCTCCCTGGCAGGAGGCAGGGATCAAACTTGTGCTGGAGTGGTTGCGGTTTGCTTCATAGTGCGCTGCCCAACCCACTGCGCCACCAAGGAGGCCCCCGAAAAAGTAACTCTCTTAACACTGCTGGTAGGAATGCAAATTGGCCCAACCTCTATGGAAAGCTGTATGAAGGTTCCTCAGTCTACTATAAACTGAGCTACCATATGACCCAATAATCACACTTGTAGTGATTTACCCAAAGGACACAAAAAACATTAATTCAAAAGAATACATGTACCCCTGTTTATCAAAGCAGTATTGATAATAGCTAAGATGTGGAATCAACTGAAATGCCCAAAAATAAACAACTGAATCAAGATGCGGTATATATACACAATGGAGTACTATTCAGCAATCAAAAATATAAACAACAGAACAAAACAAAAACAGACAACTACAATCAGAGACACTCTGAAGGGAAGAGGGAGGGATTGGGATCAAGGCAGGGATGGGACCAGCACAAGGGACTATAGTGATGATGCACAGGTGAATTGGTGGTGGAAATTCTATGAGATCTACACCTAGAAAACAAACATTGTAAGAAATTATTTTTTTTTAAAAAGGGCTTCCTGGTCGCACAGGGGTTAAAGTTTCGGTGCTATTAAGCTACTTCAGCATGAGTTCACATGAGTTTGATCCCTGCCAGGGAGCTAACCCACGTGGTACAGCAGACCTCTCCTGTCACACCCACTACTCCCCTCAGCAATGTATTTCAGTGGACTCCAGTGTTCTGTTCCCTACTCTGTCTCTGGTGAATCCTCTCACCTCCCCGCAACTCTGGCCTATACCCAAGCTCTTGTATGAATAATTAAAATAAATCTTTTTTTTTAAAGATTTATTTATTTATGCATACAAGCACTGGGGTACAGGCCAGAGGTGTGGGGGGTGAGAGGATTCACCAGAGAGCAGGGAGCAGAACAGGCAGATCAACAGAAGTACACTGCTGAGAGGAGCAGCGGGCACAGCAGGAGAGGTCTGCCGCACCATGTGGGTCCCCTCCCTGGCCGGCAGCAGGGATCGAACTCGTGCTGCAGTGGCTGCAGTTTGCTTCATAGGTTGTTGCTTAACCCACTGCGCCACCAGGGAGGCCCCTAAAATAAATCTTAAAAAAAAAAAGGATTTAAGAAATGAAACAAGGGCCTCTCTGGTGGCCTAGGGCTTAAATCAGGGCTACCACCTCTATGGCATCCCCAGCCTGGGAGCTAACCTTCCAGTCTTGCCCACTGCTTCACTCTGTCTTCTGAGGAATCCTCTCTTTCCCCCAGACCTCTGGCCTACACCCCAGTTGCTCTATGCAAAAATTAAAAAATAAATAACGCCCAGTAAATTACTGTCTTGTAAAATTTTATGTGTGTGCTCCTTTCAAGACATTTAACATCAGAGTTATAAATCAGTAATCCATTATCAATTGAAAAACTACTTAAACATTTCTACTTAGAATGCAAGACAACTGTGGGGGTGGGGGAGGTACAAAGTATGATAAATGCTTGTATCTGTCTTCCAAAAGTTCTAGTGCAGCTTATTTCTGATATATAAAGCAACATTTTATCCCCCTGGGCAAACAAATCTTCCTAACAAGCTTCTGGAGTTTAAATTATGATACTAGATAAAAGAAACTATTTTATAGTTTCATCTTTTGTCTATACATGTGTCCATTGTGGTTTACACCAAGGCCTACTTTAAAAATCTTTCTTTGGGGCCTCCCTGGTGGCGCAGTGGGTTGAGCGCTGTACTGTGAAGCATCAACTGAACAGCAATATGAGTTCGATCCCCGGCCAGGGAGAGATCCACATGGCGCGGCAGACCTCTCCTGCCTCGCCCACTGCTCCCCTAAGCAGTGTATTTCAGTCCATCTGCCTGTTCTGCTCCCCACTCTGTCTCTGGTGAATCCTCTCACCTCCCTGGACTCTGACCTGTACCCCAGCTCTTGTATTTGCATAAATAAATAAAAATCTTTCTTTGTAGAGAGGGTACCCACTCAGGTCCAATGTGCATATACAGTGTTATTTCTATTTGGGGCATATCTACACTGGCTACCACATGATGTTTGTCTGCAATGATTACAAGCTATTCCAAGTACCATAAAACTAAAAAGCAGCACAATCCTCGTAAAGTCAGCTGGACAAAAGTATTCTGGAAGGTAGCCATTAAAGAGTACAGTGGGTACTTCATATAAATCAGAAAAATGTAGAAATGAACTTGTCAAATACTAGAAGAGAGGAATGAAACTACTGATGCAATGAAGTGAGTCAGAAAGATCAAACAAAATGCCAAGTTGAATTTATAATGAACATACTAAAAGAAAAAAAAAAAAAAAAACTACAGAAAACTCAGGACCAAAGAAGTCAAAACACCTATCTCATCCCAAGTCCCTCTTACAGTCAAAGGAGAGGAGCTAGGAAAAAACAAACAAACATGGTGCAAGGGGTTAAGTACCACACTACGAATCATCTGCAGCCACAGCAGCATGAATTGGATTGCCAGGCCACGGAGTTGAGCCACCTGGCACAGCAGACTGCCCACTGCTCCTCTCAGAAGTATATTTCAGTCACTCTGTCTGTTCTGCTCCCCACTGTCTCAGGTGAATTCTCTCACCTTCACCCACCCCGCACCTCTGGCCTGTACCCCAACTCTTATGTAATGAAAAAAAAAAAGTGCAGAAATTACAACAAGATGTAGACAGAGCTGATGTTTCTTAAAAATCTCATTGTCTAGGACTTCCTTGGTGGAGCAAGGGGTTAAGTCTCAGTACTTTGATGTTACTAGTAGTCACTGCAGCACAGGTTCAATCCCTGGCCAGGTAACTAACCCACATGGCACAGCAGACCTCGCCTGTCTCACCCACTGCTCCCCTCAGCAATGTGTTTCAGCAGATCTACCTGTTCTATTCTGCTCCCCACTGTCTGATGAATCCTCTCTCACACACAGCCTTATCTCTGGCCTACACCCCACAGCTCTTGAATGCATAAACAAATCTTAAAAAATCTCTAGGAATTTTTCTCATACATACGTGTACACACATAGCACTTGCCTCTAAATAAGCCAGAAAGGTGAAAAGTAGAATCACATCCTTAACTATTTTAAATTACTGATTAAAAATAAGCACGTTACCATAATCATCTGAAAATGATGCTATATAAGAATTCTTTGTATTTTTTCACAATTTCTCTGTAAACCTAAAAATTATTTCAAAATAAAAGTTCAAAAAAAATCAAAGGTTCAATTGCTATTCTCAAATCAACTCAACTGAAATGTATTGCTCTAAACTCTGAAATCTCCTCCCCTAAGGAGTACTAGTTCATTTAAAGTTCCTTCTATAGAGCTGCAGCCAACTACTTGTCAACATTTTCATGTAACTGTTCAACTTGACTGATCATACTCCTCCCTGGAATTTGACATCAACCTGAAGTAGATTAATAATAATTATCAATGGCAGTTTTTTTAAAGTCTAAGCATTAGCAAAACCACCTAGGCGTCTATTGGCAATTTAAAACAAAACAAGAGGGCTTTCCTGGTGGCGCAGTGGGTTAAGCAACACACTATGAAGCAAAGCACTATGAAGCAAAGCGCAGCCACTGCAGCATGAGTTCGATCCCTGCTGCCGGCCAGGGAGGGGCCCCACATGGCGCAGCAGTCCTCTCATGTCTGCCCACTGCTCCCCTCAGCAGTGTGTTTTTAGTAGATCTGCCTGTTCTGCTCCCCACTCTGTCTCTGGTGAATCCTCTCACCACCCTGGACTCTGGCCTGTACCCCAGTTCTTGTATATCTTTAATAAAAGAAAAAAGCCTAAATTAAAAAAAAAAAAAAAAAGAGGGGACTCCCTGATGGCATAATGTGTTAAGTCACAGCACTATGAAGCTATCTGCCGCCACTGCAGCATTAGTTCGATTCCCAGCCAGGGAGGGGGACCCACATGGCACAGCAGTCCTCTCATGTCTGCCCACTGCTCTCCTCAGCAGTGTGTTTTTAGTAGATCTGCCTGTTCTGCTCCCCACTCTGTCGCTAGTGAGTCCTCTTACCCCCTGCACCTCTGGCCTGTACCCCAGTTCTTGTATGCATAAATATCTAAAAATCTTAAAAAAAAAAAAGGGGGGGGGTCAGGTTTGCTAAGAGAGGCCTGCAATCACAGGTGGAATACTGGGAGGAGAGCTGCCTCTGCTCTCCTCTT
Organism: Galemys pyrenaicus; assembly: GCA_019455555.1. Taxonomy (NCBI): domain Eukaryota; kingdom Metazoa; phylum Chordata; class Mammalia; order Eulipotyphla; family Talpidae; genus Galemys; species Galemys pyrenaicus. The sequence continues at coordinate 547,210 of JAGFMF010011883.1, forward strand.
TGCAAAAGGAGACCCCATGTGGGTGAAGAGAAATACCTGCATAGTCCTGGGTAGGCAGGAGGGCTGCTGTGGATGTTACTTATTTTAAAGGATTATGTCTGGGATTAAAGTCAAAAGAAAATCCACTGGAGGAAAGGAAAGGAGGTAGATAAAATAAGAATTACCTTATAATATAAGGGTTGTGACTTAAGTCTAGGTGTTTCAGACAGTCTAGCTCTGATATCCCCCCTCCAACTCTACAACACTATGGATGCAGTCTGTTTCCAAAGCCTGCCTTGCCCCTCAAACCATGCAATTTTAGGGACTCCTCACAAAGTGCTGCAATTTATGGATCTGACAAAAATTATGCATCCTTGCAAAGTTCTCTGCTGAGACAACATGCTTGACAACGTGTTTCCTCTTCCTTCCCCTAAGGATCTGCTATTTAGGACAGCTTTGATTCTGCCACCATTTCCAAATTATAACCACTTTCTACTTATGGAGAGACTAGCACAGGGAAGATGAGGCGGCCCCAGTCAAGTAACAGAAGAGCAAAAACTGCTCTCTCAGAACCAGCTAAGTGTACTAAATGACAGATTTCAGAGACAAAAATACCTTTTCTAAGAGATAATGGCTGAAACAGAATAATGCATACAAAAATTCATTATCATATTCTACCTTTAGTGTCTGAAAAAACACCTCTAAGAAAATGAAAATGGGCCTCCCTGATGGTGCAGGGGCTAAAGCACAATACTATGAAGCTACCTGCAACCACTGTAGAATGAGTTTGATCTCCAGCCAGGGAGGTGACTCACATGATGCAGCAGACCTCTCCTGTCTTGCCCACTGCTCCCTTCAACAATGTATTTCAGTCAACCTGCCTATTCTTTTCCCTACTGTCTCTGGTGAATCCTCTCACCCATCTCACCTCTGGCCTGCACCCCAGTTCTTGCAAATAAAATCAATCTTTAAATTTGTAAATTTATGCATACAAGAACTGGGGTACAGGCCAGAGGTATGAGAGGATTCACAAGGGACAGAGTGGGGGAACAGAAGAAGTAGACTGACTGGTATACACTGCTGAGTGTAGCAGCAGGTGAGAGACAGGAAAGGTCTGCTGTGCCGTGTGGACTGTGGGACTGAACTGGTGCTGCACCCCTTGTGCCACCATGGAGGACCAAGACTTTAGTTGACTCTTGTTCCTAAACTAATTTATTGGCTTTATCCCTAGCATTATACTAACACTGGCTATAAATTCATCACTACATACAAGTCTGTTAATCCATTTTAACAGTAATATTACTACAGCTGCAGATATCTTATAGGATACATTATGTAATAATCCACTACATAAAGCAAAACCCCACAGTGGGACATTCTAACCTTTTCTGACAATTATCTCCAAGGTCAACATTAGGACTATGCTGAATTCAAACAATTACATTTTTTTCAAGATTTATTTATTTATGCATACAAGAACTGGGGTATAGGCCAGAGGGGTGTGTGTGTGTAGAGAGAGAGAATTCACCAGAGTAGGGAACAGAACAGGAGGATCTACTGCACCATGTGCTATGTGGGTAGGACAGTCCAGTGATCAAACTCATGCTGCATACCTATAGATTGATAGGGCTGAGACTTTAACCCCTGGGTCACCAAGGAAGTCCCTATATATTAAAATGTTAATGCTCAATGTGATAGTATTAGAAAGTAGGACCTTTAAGTCTTTTCACCAGGTAATTAAGCTGATGTCTAGATCTTGGACTTGGAGTTTCCTAAATAATAAGCAATAAATTTCTACTATTTATAAGCTACCCAGTCTGTGATATTTTGTTATAGAAGTCTGAACAGATTAAGACAACCAGCAGAGCAAAATGGAAAAATATTTCCTAAGGAAAATTTCCCAGTGATTGCAATTCTTTTTTTTTTTTAAAGATTTATTTATTTATGCATACAAGCACTGGGGTACAGGCCAGAGGTGTGAGGGGTGAGAGGATTCACCACAGAGAGTGGGGAGCAGAACAGGCAAATCAACGGAAGTACACTGCTGAGGGGAGCAGCGGGCACAGCAGGAGAGGTCTGCTGCACCATGTGGGTCCCCTCCCTGGCCGGCAGCAGGGATCGAACTCATGCTGCAGTGGCTGCGGTTTGCTTCATAGTGCGTTGCTTAACCCACTGCGCCACCTGGGAGGCCCGATTGCAATTCTTTTGATAGTTTATTATGTACAGGCTTATTATACATAACTTGAGACAAGTTTGGCAGTTTAAGGTTGAAAGAACAAGGGCCAAGTCACAGATGACAATAGAAATTAGTTTACTTTATTCTGTAATTGAATAGTGAAACAACTATTAATTACAGCTATCATCCCTTTAGAACTTTGGAACTCTTGTGGGGTGGGAGATTCCATATATAATAAAATTCCACTACATATGACTTGTCCATAAGAGCACTATGATCAAAGTTCCAACATCTTTTTCTTTCAGAATTTCCAAAGCTCAGAAATTTTCATGAGCAGGTATACCAAACCATCATACAGCAAAACAAAAAGTCTGTATCAGATTTTATTAAAATACATGCTTTAGATCAACCTCATGGACAATGTATGTATATGCATACATATATAAAATATGCTCATCCTACAGAATTTCAGAATTTTTGATACTTTCCTCACAAATCTTTACTATTTTTTTGTCATGGTAGTATCCAGCCAGGCTGGAAATTTCTTTATAATAAAAGCTCATGATATACAAACAAGTGTGACATTTTTAATACTTGAATTCTTACTCTAATCATTGGTAAAGACAAGGACATTACCATTTGGTCATAAAATTGGTTTTCAACACATATAGACCATTCACTACAGAAAATGTAATACAAGGGTATGCTAATTAATCTATACACAATTTAAAAAATCTGTAAAGTTTTATCTTCGGTTAATGGCTTCACAAAGAAAATAATCTAACAGAAAAAATGGGGGAAAAGATTCTATGAAAGTCAACTTATTTTGATTTTAAAGTAAAGAGGCGGGGATAAGAGTAGACTCAGTTATAGAGAAAACCATGATAATCTTCCACAGTTAAAAAAAAGATCAGTCTGACCAAAACATAACCAATAAGCTAAACATAAGTCAAATATTCTTTGAGGGTATATATTTGGTTGTACTTCTTTTCCAGCAAAGCTTCAACTAACAGAAAATAAAACATCTGACTTCTAGATGGCTCTTACTAATTTATCTTTCAACTACTCACCAACAATTTATTCTTCAACTCATATGAGATAAAGTTAACTTGTCACATGATATAGCAATATATAAGGACCAAAGATCCACTTAGTTTCAAGCCTCATTTTCAAGCACCATGTATCCAAGCTAATACATTATTCAATATTTACTGAACATGGTGCTAGAATTGTGTTGGACATAGCAGTCAAGAAAAAAGAGAAAAATTCCTGCCCTTAAGCTTACATTCAAGTTAGATAAAACCATTTCCCAAGAAACACATGTGTATGCATGTGCGTGTAAGGTTTTGTGGTAAAAGGTTCATCAGATTCATCACCAGCTGCAGGCTATCATTCTAACATACAAACAGGCAATGCAATGAAAGGTAACATCTATATATTTAAACTTGTAAGATACTAAATCACAACCTCACACTGCTATTCAGAAGTAATTAATGACACTCCCATTTTGAGTTCATAATGAAGTTTGATTTTGTGTGAACTAAAGAGCGCTCAATTCTTTTTTTAAAAAAAGGTTTATTTATTTATGCACATAAGAACTGGGCTGCAGGCCAGAAATGCTGGAGGATTCACCAGAGACAGAGCAGAGCACAGAAATAGACAGATAAACTGAAATACATTGCTGAGGGGAGCAGCAGGCGAGACAGAAGAGGTCTGCTGCACCATGTGGGTCACCTCCCTGGCTGGCTGGGGATAGAACTCATGGTGCAGTGGCCATGACTGCTTCACAGTGCTGTGACTTAACCCCTTGTGCCACCAGGGAGGGCCCAGATTGCTTTTAATTCTAAAATAGAACAATAGGAAGTCAGAAAACTACCTTAAAAAAAAAAGTTTTATTTACACATACAAGAACTGGGTTACAGACCAGAGGTGCAAGGGGTGAGCAGATTCACCAGTGACAGAGTTGGGAACAGACAGGCAAGACAGGAGAGGTGTGCTGGGCCATGTGGGTCCCCTCCCTGGCCAGGGATCAAACTAATGTTGCAGACAGCTTCATGTTGCTGCGAATTAACCCCTTGCACCACGAAGGAGGACCCAGAAAACTAGCTTTTTACTGGAGTTTGAGTAAAAATTATCTTCTAAGCTTAGGAATAAACTAAACATATTCCTAGTAGATGGAAATGTACTTAAAAACTAGATTCAGGGCCTCCCTGGTGGTACAAGGGTCAAAGACACAGCTATCAAGCTATCACCAGTCACTGTGGCATGCGTTCGATTCCCAGTCAGTCAAGGAGCTAGCCCACATGGCACAGCCTGTTCTATTCCCCACTCTCTCGTGAAACCTCTCACCCCTACCCCACCCTCGACACTACTAGTCTATATCCCAGTTCTTGTATGTATAAATAACTCTTTTTAAAAAGAACTAAGGGCCTCCCCTGGTGGCGCAGTGGGTTAAGCAACGCACTACGAAGCAAATCGCAGCCACTGCAGCACGAGTTTGATCCCTGCTGCCGGCCTGGGGGTGACCCACATGGTGTGGCAGACCTCTCCTGCCTCACCCGCTGCTCCCCTCAGCAGTGTACTTCTGTTGATCTGCCTGTTCTGCTCCCTGCTCTCTGTGGTGAATCCTCTCACCTCCCCCCCCCCACACCTCTGGCCTGCACCCCAGTGCTTGTGTGCATAAGTAAATAAATCTTTAAAAAAAAATAAAAAGAACTAAATGCACAAGTCTTTTATATACATCTCAGAGTTTCTTCAAATTATCAAGTTATAGAAAAGCACATTAAAACAAGTCAGTGGTAAAATAAAAACATTAGAGATCACTGATTTTTGGAAACTGTCAAATGTTCTGTCATTTGGCAAAAGGATATAACTGGCAAATCTATTTCATTGTGTTTTAAGTGAGAAATATGGAAACTTGCTAAAATTATGAAAGTCTGCTGTAAAAATATACCATAAAAATTACATTACTAAAAAAGTTCTAGGTTCATAGACTAAGGAGTTTTTCCTTTAAAATTATCAAAACCCGGGCCTCCCTGGTGGCGTAGTGGGTTAAGCACACACTATGAAGCAAACCGCAGCCACTGTAGCAGGAGTTTGATCCCTGCTGCCAGCCAGGGAGGGGACCCACATGGCGCAGCAGACCTCTCCTGCCTCACCCACTGCTCCCCTCAGCGGTGTGTTTCAGTCTCTCTGCCTGTTCTGCTCCCCACTCTGTCTGGTGAATCCTCTCACCACCGTGGACTCTGGCCTGAAACCCAGCTCTTATATGTATAAATAAATCTTTAAAAAATAATCAAAAGCCTTGCCTATACATGTTTAAACAATCTCATACATATTATTTGTTCAGAGTAACACCAAGATAAGCTTCTCTGATTTTCAGATCTGTGTCAATTATACTTTGTACAACTTTCTGAAAAGCTGATCTGAATACACGTGCTTGGGGCCTCCCTGGTGGCGCAGTGGGTTAAGCAACGCACCATGAAGCAAACAGCAGCCACTGTAGAACCAGTTCAATCCCTGCCGCTGGCCAGGGAGGGGACCCACATGGTGCAGCAGACCTCTCCTGCTCACCCGCTGCTCCCCTCAGCAGTGTGTTTCAGTCAGTCTGCCTGTTCTGTTCCTGGCTCTGTCTCTGGTGAATCCTCTCACCTCCCTGGATTCTGGCCTATACCCCAGCTCTTGTATGCATAAATAAATCTTTTTTTTTTTTTAAAGATTTATTTATTTATGCATACAAGAACTGGGGTACAGGCCAGAGGTGTGGGGGAGGTGAGAGGATTCACCACAGAGAGCGGGGAGCAGAACAGGTAGATCAACGGAAGTACACTGCTGAGGGGAGCAGCGGGCACAGCAGGAGAGGTCTGCTGCACCATGTGGGTCCCCGCCCTGGCCGGCAGCAGGGATCGAACTCGTGCTGCAGTGGCTGCTATTTGCTTCGTAGTGCGTTGCTTAACCCACTGCGCCACCAGGGAGGCCTGCATAAATAAATCTTAAAAAAAAAAAAAAAAAGAATACACGTGCTTGCTTTGATTACCAAACTATGTGCTACAGTGCCTCTAAGAGGAAGTTATGATATTTTAAATTTGAAAGACATTCCCTCTCAACTAAGTTTCATCTTTGAAAAGTTGGACTTTTGGTGATTGCTATAATAAAAAAATAAAATCAAGGAGATCAGATGAAAGTATCCAATCTGATTTCAAGGTCCAAGAACACTAGTGTCCCAAAATGCATACATATTTTCCTTTTTTTAAAAAAAAGATTTATGCATACAAGAACTGGGGTACAGGCCAGAGGTGTGGGGGGGGGGTGAGAGGATTCACCACAGAGAGCGGGGAGCAGAACAGGCAGATCAACAGAAGTACACTGCTGAGGGCAGCAGCAGGGCGAGGCAGGAGAGGTCTGCTGTGCCATGTTGGGCCCCTCCCTGGCCGGCAGCAGGGATCGAACTCATGCTGCAGTGACTGCGGTTTGCTTCACAGTGCGCTGCTTAACCCACTGCGCCACCAGGGAGGCCCACTGCATACGCATTTTCCTTTTTAACTTATGTGTATTTGAGAGTTAAGATAAATACTTATTTGTACCAAACCACCTAATAAAGAGAACTGCTTTTGGTCTAGCAACATCATTTAAAAAAAAAAAAAACACAACAAATGAAACACACCAACACAACTAAGAGACTAGTGAACTAAAAGGTCTGTGAACCTTTTGCTAGTTCAAGTGGTAATTCCCACTCTAAAATATAAAGGTGGGCCTTCCTGGTGGCCCATTGGGTTAAGCAACTCACTATGAAGCAAAACAGCCACTGCAGCATGAGTTCGATCCCTGCTGCTGGCCAGGGAGGGGACCCACATGGGGCAGCAGACTTTTCCTGCCTCGCCCTCAGCAGTGTGTTTTGGTCGATCTACCTGTTCTGTTCTGCATTGTCTCTGGTGAATCCTCTCACCCCTAGCACCTCTGGTCTGTACCCCAGTTGTTGTATGCATAATAAATGAATACATAAAAAGGTGAACAATGTTTGTAAGAATCCCCCTCCCCCCAAACTTAAGCACCCTTCTTTCCACCAACTCTGTGACCTTCCCACATTTCCACTTTGTGCATATATCCTTTTAATAACCCCAAGTAGATAAAACAGTATTTCTTTAAAGAAGACTCAAACAAGGCCAACTCTCATCTCCATTACAAAGTTTTGAGTCTTAGGGCTCCATTACCTAAGGCAAAAGGAGTAGTTAAGATTAGATAATAAGGCCTCCCTGGTGGCACAGTGGGTTGAGCAACACACTATGAGGGAAACCACAGCCACTGCAGCATGAGGTCGATCCCTGCTGCCGGCCAGGGAGGGGACCCACATGGCACAGCAGACCTCTCCTGCCTCGCCCGCTGCTCCCCCTCAGCTGCTCCCCCTCAGCGGTGTATTTCAGTAGATCTGACTGTTCTGCTCCCCACTGTGTCTCTGGTGAATCCTCTCACTCCCTGGACTCTGGCTTGTACCCCAGCTCTTGTATGCATAAATAAATAAATCTTAAAAAAAAAAAAAAAAAGACTAGATAATAAACTGAGCTACAGGGTCCGCCCTGGTGGCAGGCGCAGTGGGTTAAGCAACTGCACTATGAAGCAAACAGCAGCCACTGCAGCACAAGTTCAATCCCTGCCACCGGCCAGGGTGGGGACCCATATGGCAGGGCAGACCTCTCCTGCCTTGCCCGCTGTTCCCCTCAGCAGTGTGTTTCCGTCAATCTGCCTGTTCTGCATCCTGCTCTGTCTGGTGGATGATCTCACCACCCCCACACCTTTGGCCTGTACCCCAGTGCTTGTATGCATAAATAGGTCTTTAAAAAAATAAATAGGGCCTCCCTGGTGGTGCAGTGGGTTAAGCAAGGCACTATGAAGCAAACGGCAGCCACTGCAGCATGAGTTAGATCCCTGCTGCCAGCCAGGGAGGGGACCCACATGGTGAGGCAGACCTCTCCTGCTGTGCCCGCTGCTCCCCTCAGCAGTGTACTTCCGTTGATCTGCCTGTTCTGCTCCCTGCTCTCTGTGGTGAATCCTCTCACCCCCCCACACCTCTGGCCTGTACCCCAGTGCTTGTATGCATAAACAAACAAATCTTTAAAAAATAAATAAATAAACTGAACTACAAAGATATGGTTATTTATTTGGAAATTTGTTCTCCATTTTTGTAAAGTAGAATAAATAAAACTGAATTCCTGGGTTCCAGTCCCATTTGGGACAGCTCTTTATACTAATGAGTGTTGTATGGTAGCTAGAGAACTGGATTTGTAATATTTTAAAAATTTAAAACACTAGGGCCTCCCCGGTGGTGCAAGTGTTAAATCTCAGGACTATCAAGCTATCACCAGTCACTGTAGCACATAGTCTATCCCTGGCCAGGGAGCTAACCCACATTGGACAGCAGACCTCTCCTGTCTCATCCCACTCAGCAATGTATTTCAATAGATCCTCCTGTTTTGCTCCCCCCTCTGTCTCTGGTGAATGCTCTTTCTCACACACACCCCCACCCTGGCCTACACCCCAGTTCTTGCATACATCAATAAATCTTAAAAAAAAAAAGTGAAACACTCTGATTTAAATCCTTTCAATACACAATCATACATGCTAAGTTGGAAAAGACCCTGACATAAACACTCTTTCGCAAGAAAAGGTAGATATATGAAGATCAACAGAAAATTCACAAAGCACATTTGGTTTTAGAATACAGCACTGGGAGGTCCTACTGCTTGAGATAAGGTTAAAGTTACTGAGCCTCCTGATGGCGCAGTGCACTATGAAGCAAAGCAACGCACTGCAGCATGAGTTCGATCCCTGCTGCCTGCTGCCGGCCAGGGGGGGACCCACTTGGCGCGGCAGACCTCTCCTGCTGTGCCGGCTGCTCCCCTCAGCAGTGTGCTCCCCTCAGCAGTGTACTTCCGTTGATCTGCCTGTTCTGCTCCCTGCTCTCTGTGGTGAATCCTCTCATCCCCGCCACCTCTGACCTGTACCCCCAGTGCTTGTATGCATAAATAATAAATAAATCTTTAAAAAAAAAAAAAGGTTAAAGTTACTGGCATCCTCTTGGAAAACCAAAAGTTCAATGGTATCCTAGGGAAGTGGGCAGTCATCAGCCTTTGTTTAATTAAAAGTTTTAATACAACACTCTTGGGGGCCTCCCTGGTGGCACAAGTCTCAGCACTATCAAGCTGTATGCAGCCATTGCATGAGTTAGCTCCCCAATCTGGGGGGTGATCCACACAGCATGGCATACCTCTCCTGTTTTGCTAGCTGCTCCCCTCGGCAGTGCATTTCAGTCAATCTGCCTGTTCTGTTCCCCAATCTGTTTCTGGTGACTCCTTTCACACACCCCCAACACCGCTGGCCTGTACCCCAAATAAATAAATCTAAAAAAACCCACAAAACAATACATACTGATCTGCACTCAAGTGATTTGTCACTTCCAGTTTCTGCTGCCTTCTGGTTAAAGTCTAACTTAGTATTTAAAAAGGAGGGGGGAAAAAAATCTAGTTGCCATGTTACAGTGGTTAGGAAATCAACATTGAACAAAGGCCATCATCAGTTGCTCTTCCTTAACTTATAGAAATTAACCATATACTATAAATTTACTATTGCAATTTGTTTTAGGCAAAAACTTATTTCGAGAACTCAAACCTATGGAGCTGAGTTATCTAACAAAGATACTAGCCCAGCATTAGCGATAATCCCAGTATGCTTCTGGGCAACTAAGTAAAAATGACTTCAAGTTGCCCAAAATTAAGCAGAATATTTTTTTTACATTTATTGTTAATAGGTTCAACTTAGAACCAACTACCAACAAAAGGGCAGATTAGCATCCCATCGGGAAAATGGGGATGGTTAGTTTCTTCACCTCACCCTTGTTCAAGGAAGTTGAAACACTGGGAACTTCCATGTAAACTAGTAGATAAAACTTCTAAAACTTGACTGAAAATTTATCTGAACAATCACTACCGAAGAGCATTCAAACGAGAAAAAAACAGACCCTAACATTCTTAGGAAATACAGCATAAATGTCTCTCTACATCTGAGGAAAAAAAAAAAAAAAAGGGTTAGGGTAGACATCAACAAATGAACCCTTATCAACCATTCTTCCCTGGACTGATGACCCATTAAAGGTTTCTTCTAACTCATATTTATCTTATACATGTATTCAAATCATTAGTTTAAGAGCCTGAAGAATAAGCGAAATGGCAAATGTTTTATATTTTTAAAAGTATAAGCTTCAAAACACTCATTTAGAAAGTAGCATTCTTGTAATTAGAAGACAGAGTGCTTTTTGGAATACTGTTAAACATTTCATCAGATTTTTGAAACTATCAACATTTCTCACCCATTTAACTATTTTATATAACTCCCAGACAGTGTTTACCTCAAAGCACTTTAAACGTGGTTTTTCTTTGTGAAAACATTTGCTTGGTTACATTATTTGAGGACTCATTTTCTCAAGTGTGTGAGTTTAACAAGCGTTTTAAGACTGCCAAACCTGCTACATTATTTGGAATAGCTTTCAAAGGGAAAAGCAAAAGCTACATATATTAAACTTTATTAGCTACCTCTTTTTTTAGAGGGGGGATGTGTTCGGTCCTTCTAAAAATTCTAATATAGCCCCTTCACAGTAAGACAGGCGTTCTTCTTTAGGTTCTTTGTCATCAACTGGCTATGGTGTATGCTTTACCTATCCGTTTTGATTTCTAGCCCAGTATATGCAGCCAGTATCACTGTTTTACTGAGTAAACCCTTTTTAAAGTACATTACTTTTCATAGGAATAAAAATTTTTGTTCTTCAATTGCTCTCATCACGTTTTAGGATTCAGTACCAAAATATTCTAAAGTCAGCAGTTCGTATAGGGTCTAATAGTGGCAGTGCCAGGGAGTCTCACTCGGTTCCAACCACCGAGCTATCCTTTATCAATGATAAAACTAGAACTAGTGAAGGGCCTGCAGGCACCTCAACCGAAACAAATTTCAACATACCGATTTCTCATTCTCCACTTAAGCTCGGATAAGGAACCCTCGCTAAATTTCCCTGTAAAATACAGATCACGTCCACAAGTACCTCTTCATTCGACACGTGCACAACTATTAGCTCAATCCTAACTCCTGGCGGCCAGGGCCACGACTGAGTTTTTGGCAGCCATCACTCCTTTCCAGGGATTGGAGTCAGGAGGCCTACCACACTCCAGCAATCACGACACCCAGGAGGGAAGTAAGTTTGCCGCGACGGCGTGGCCGCCGTCCTCCAGTTTCTGGTAGTACCTGTCGCTCACGGCGGAGTGCCGCGTGGGGCTCTACACCACCGTCTTCTGGTAGCACCCAGCTCAGGTGTATTTAGCCCAGGCCCGGTCCCGGTATCAGAGCCACAGAACCAACCCGCCCAAGAAGCGAAGCGGCAATTTAAGGGGGTCCACGCCTCCGGGGCGTCCGCATGGCCGAGCGCTCCCCGGAGATTAGGGCCTCCGGCGAGCGGCAGAGAGTTGGAGGAACCCAGACCGCCAAGGGAGAAAGTGTGATTTCCAGCAGCAGGAAGATGAGGGACGGCTTGGAGGTGGGGGAAGCGGTCATTAGGAGGAAAAATGTCCTCCACCCGCCAACGGTAGCCGGAACAGGGAAACCGGACCTCCCACCCCCAGGCAAGAACGGCCGCCACCTCGGCGGGGAGAAGCCGAGGGGGCCGCAAGCGGGGGAGGGGGAAAAGGGGCCGCTTCCCGGCAACCCCCAGCGCCGCCTCGGCCTCACTACGGGACGACCTTCCCTCGGCCGGGTGTCGCACTCACATTGTGAACGGGGCAGGGGGACGGGCGAGCGGGTGGGCGGGCCTCTCCGGCGGCAGCTGTTCGGGAGTCGAGTCCTCTCGGGTGCCGACTCCGGCGTTTTCTCCGGGTCGTGGCCTCTTCTCGCTTCCCTCAGGCGACGGCGGCAGCGGCGGGCTCGACCAGGGTCCCCAGAATGCACCGCGCGCAGAGAGCGGCTCCTCCGGTCGGGGAGAAGAGGAAAGTGTAGGAAAAGGGGCGCGAGAACGGAGAATGAACGTGCGTGCGTGCGAGCGAGGGGTGGTGAGGCCGGGCGGCGGCTGGTGACGCAGCAAAATGCCCGGGCCCTGCCGCCGCGCGTGCGCACTCTTTGTTTTCGGGCTCCTGCGCGGCTTTCTAGAGATATCTACGAAAAGGGCGGAGCCTCCCAGTTCCTTCGCGAGCCTTCGGGGCGCTGGCCCCGCCCTCCGTCCGTTCCCCCCGCCCCGCGCCGGTTCGTTCCCGCCGCTCCTCCCGCGCGCTCCCCCCCGCGCGCTTTGGAAAACCGTTGGTCGCCTAACCGCCCTGCCATGCGCGTGGCGGTCTCCAGAGAAACGGCTGCGTTGACTGCTAAGGTTGAGGGACTCGGAACCCGGAGGCTTGAGAAGTAAAATAGTGGATCGGTTACTCTTGAGGAAGCAAAGCAGCCCCTGAAAAAGTCTTCCTTCACCGTAAAAAATTGCAAAAAGCTCGTGCTTATCTTTGCGGAAAAGGGCTAACTTCTCACTCGGGGGCGTGGGCCCACCTCGCCATTTTTCTGAGACCCTGTGCAGGGGCAGCGAAAATTTGAGGTTTTTGGCGGAGGAGGGGCGTTTGCCGTTCGGGGCGGGAATTTGCTGCTGCTCTGAGATACTAGAGCTGGAGATGCGCCACGAAGGTTTTTGAAGGACGGTCTAGGACTCCTGGGAGTGGAGAGACGGGGACACTCGGTGTCTCGTAGGCCAAGCTTTGAGGGAGGGGGTTCCCGTTTGTTTTAAACCGCTGCGCCTGGCACCGTCGCTTTGTCTAAGGCACTGGGCTAGGTTCTGATGGGGGACTGTAGCCAAGAGAAAGCCCTACATGCCTGCTCTGGAAGGCTGCTGAACTGCGAAGTAGAGGAGAAATACCCCAGTGCACCGCTAGTAGAACACACACATTTGTAGACAGTACCTTGAGATTTTTTTTCTTTTTTTTTTTAAACCAAATCGTGTATCCTCTGGAGCCATATTCATCTATTTTATTTATTTTTATTTGTGCATACAAGAACTGGGGTACAGGCCAGAGATGTGGAGAGGTTGAGAGATTCACTAGAGACAGAGTGGGGAGCAGAACAGGCAGATCAACCGAAATCCACTGCTGAGGGGAGCCGTGGGCGAGGCAGAAGAGGTCTGCTGCGTCTTGTGGGTCCCCTCGGCTAGGGACAGAACCTGTGCTGCAGTGGCCATGGATGCTTCACAGTGCGGCCCTCAACCCCTTGCACCACCAGGGAGCCCCCCCCCCCACAGTACCTTGAGATGTTTTAGGAAGATTATTGGGGGGGGGCTTCATAGCATAAGGGCTTAGTGCCGTGCTGTGCAAGGCTTAATGACATGAACCTATAGGCAAGGCCCCAGTACTCAAGTTCCATGAAAAAAAGAAATGAACGCCCAGCTCATAAATACTGTGATCCCAAGGAGTCCAGTGCCTATTGGGGAAAACAGAGGAAACAAATTGATTGCTAAAATGGAAGTACAGAAAGTAATAGAAGCGTAAACGGAGAAGAGATTCATATTGGCCAGATTAGGGCAACCCTGGTTAAGAAAAATTAGTCAACACTGGAACTAAAACAAAATGGAACGATGGCCTTTCCGTTCATACTGGGCATGGTTTAACCTGCCTGCTTGTGGTTTTAACTAAATTCCAGAAGATAACAGGTTTCTGAGAATACTCAATTATATTTCTATATAAATTAATGATAATAGAATTTCCGGACACAAAAAATCCTACCAAATTATACCAAATAGAACCTTTCTATTTGTGAGGGGCCTGTTTGTGTTCTCATCAGATAGTAGGGACACGTGCCTGTATGTCACTTTGCTACTTATTACATGGTTAGAACCGGAAGTGCCTGAATTATTTCTGTCGGATGAAAAAGCTAAACCTAAAGGTACAGTTTTACAGTCTGTAGGACATAGTCTTATTCTCTGTATTTTTAATGCCTATAAATGCCTACTTCCTTCAAAGCTTCTAGAACCAACTTTCCTGTTTCCATTAGTGAGTTAAATGTTTGACTCATGTTAGTTTTATATTTGTGGGAGAATTCCATTTTTTTAAAGATGTATTTATACATATAAGAACTGGGGTATAGGCCAGACGTGGGGGAGGGAGGGTAAGAGACAGAATGGGGAACAGAACAGGCAGAATGAAGTACACTGCTGAGGGGAGCAGCAGTTGAAACAGGAGAGGTCTGCTTTGCCATGTGGATCCTCCCTGGCAGGGGATTGAACTTGTGTTGCAGTGACTGCAGACAGCTTCATAGTGCTGCGACTTAACTCTTTGAGCCACCAGGTAGGCCCCAAGAATCCCGTTTTTAAATTTTTTGAAAATTCTGCTTTTTACTGTCTTAGCGATGACAGCAGAAATGAGTGGAAGTAGCAAATTTCAGAAACGGTTTTTTAACAATTGAATTAAACTGAGGGGTCTTCCTGGTGGTGCAGTGGGTTAAGCAACGCACTTGAGACAGCCGGCAGTCACTGCAGTATGAGTTCGATCCCTGCTGCCGGCCTAGGAGGTGATCCACATGATGAGGCAGACCTCTCCTGCCTTGCCTGCTGCTGCCCTCAGCAGTGTGTTTCTGTTGATCTACCTGTTCTGTTCCCAGCTCAGTCTCTGGTGAATCCTCTCACACACACCCCACCTCTGGCCTGTACCCCAGTTCTTGTATGCATAAATAAATAAAATCTTTAAAAAAAAATGAATTGGGGCCTCCCTGGTGGCGCAGTGGGTTAAGCAACGCACTATGAAGCAGACCGCAGCCACTGCAGCACGAGTTCGATCCCTGCTGCCAGCCAGGGAG
>JAGFMF010011885.1:5637-10637 GCA_019455555.1 Galemys pyrenaicus
CCAGTTCACTTGCGTTCCCTTTTATCACCTGGGTTGTGAGTGTTAGAGTCCAGTGTTGACCTCCCCTCAGATGGACAGAGAACACTCACGATAATGCAAATCACACAATGAGGTTTTATTTCCAGCTAGCTGGGGTCCATCCAAGTATCTGCCCGACAAGGCAAGTTTCAACAAGGACCCCGAGCACTCAGAGGCCAGGGTTTATATAGCATTTTCCAAAGCATCCAACTCACAGTCATTTTCCATAGCCATACATTTTTCTGCTTTGTGCCACATCCTGGTGGTCTGACAAGATAAGCTTTTCAGCCAAAACATCTGGTCCCTAAGATATGACCTCCCGTTTCCTGACTACTTAGTTCCTTCTTCCCCGAGTCCGCCCCCCCCAACATTCTGGTGCCTCAAGATTATCTAGTTTCCCCTTCCCCGAGTCACATACTCAGTGAAATGGCTTCTCGGAGTTTAAGATGGCCGTTCTCATGCTAACCTACTCTTACAGTGAGCTGTTGCTGGATCGTGTTTCTTGGTAATTCCTGTGCCGCTTTCTGTTATTCCCTTGTCAGCTGTGTGGCGTGTTCCTATTTTTCTCCCATACGTTAGGGCGTCTTGAGGTTTCCATTGTTGTGTCCCC
Organism: Galemys pyrenaicus; assembly: GCA_019455555.1. Taxonomy (NCBI): domain Eukaryota; kingdom Metazoa; phylum Chordata; class Mammalia; order Eulipotyphla; family Talpidae; genus Galemys; species Galemys pyrenaicus. The sequence goes on from JAGFMF010011885.1 coordinate 6,266, forward strand.
AACCACACGCCCCTCCCCAGCCCCACAACCCCGTGTGGGAGACCTCTCACGGGTCTTCCCCTCTGCACCTGTGGCCTACAAGCCAATTCTTGTGTGCATAAGTACATAAATCCTGGGGGGCGGGGAAGAAGGAGAAGGAGAAGGAGGAGGAGAAAAGAAAGAAAAGAAAACCACGTCCCAAATTTTCTGCCTTCAAATTTTAAGTGAGTGAGCTCTCACCCTTTGTTTAAGTGCTTCTGTTGTGGAAATGGCTCTGGCCCATAACCCAGGCTGTGGGGAAGGTAGGCCAGACCGGGGCGGCACTCAAGGATGTCTGGAGAGCAACCGGGCACTTTATTCCAGATTCATAGGCATGTGGATCCAGACACAAAGTCTGGGAACTCCCTTTATACTTTACTCTCTGTACATTGCTACCTGGGCTTAAAAAAAAAAGTACAAACCGTGTGTTTGAAGTCTAGCTCCCAGAGGAAAGGGGGAGATTTGTGGGGAGGTGATTTTCCAGGGACACAGGCCAGCCTGACCTGCGGTGGCTCTTTTTAGGAGGGCTGAGACTGAGCAGAGACTCTGACTTGTAAACTGCGCCTGCGTTGGTAATCTTAATTACACTTAGGCAGAAGTATGATTGGGGAGGTTTCTCCGGCCCATTGTCCAGCGTTATTTTTCCCATGCTTCTTTGTCCTTTCTCCCTACTCTCAAGGTATTCCTCGCCCCCTGACCCCCTCTGCTTCCGGGGCTCGGGCTGCAGGCAGGCTTGGCCAAGCCTATGCTTCCTGTGGTCTGGATCGCACCTAGGTCATTCCCTGCATTGCTGGACCGGTTTTCCTGCACGGCGAGACTTCCCAGGAGCCCGGCCACCGCTCGTGGCCGCTCTGTGGAGCCAGTGGGGGGGGCACGGGGCGGGTCGTGCGGCCGGCGCTGGCCACGGGGACGGAACGAGGTGGACCGGCACGAGACCGGGCGTTCGTACAGCTGGCGGTGAGCCCTCGGCGGCCCGAAATCTGGATCGGCCCCGCTGCTGTTTGCACCAGTTGTCTGGAGCCACCTGGCAGCCACTTTTATATAGCATGTCGCTGCCGGAGCGTCGATGGGAGGAGATTTGGTCGCATTACCCGAGGCGCAGTTCTGGGATGTTGGTGGCATGACCGTGACAGCACCGGTCGCCTCTGGGAGTGTGGCAGTTGTCTGGCGGCTGAAGGTTGTAGGTGCAGGTCTGTAGGGAGGTGACTGTCGCTGCACACTCAGGCGGGCTGAGGATTGGTGGGTGGCCCGGGAGGGTTGACCAGCGACCCGCAGGTGACCTGCGCACCTCGCTCTGCTCTGCATCCTGACAGTGGGCCGGGGCCTCTGCCGAGAGAAAGGGAGCGGGTGTCCCGCAGCCAGATGGTGGTCCCTCTGAGCTGGGGCTGGACTGTCCCTGTCCCTGTCCCTGTGCTGCGGTCGTGCAAAGTGGGGCTTATGGTGGGTCCCCGGCTCCGGACCTGGCCCCGGCCCCGGCCCCGCTGTTGGCTGGCGGTCGGAGGAGCTGTCGCCAATTTTTTTCTTTCTCTAAGTCCCGGGCTTATGGGTCGCAACCCCCCACCCTGAACGGTTCTGTCTGCGCACCCTGGCGGGACTCTGGAGGTTCTATCTCCCTCCCTCCCCCCCTCCCCCATGTTTGTCTCCCTCGAGTCTGTTGACGACCTGTGAGGGCCGCGGGGGCGGGTGTGTGAGCGCGCACGTGAGCTGTTGGCACCATCCCTGGGGGCGTGTCCTGGCGTTCATAGGCGCGCGGGTCAGTATGTTTCGCTAGCTAAGTCTTGATCGGCAGGGGCAGCAAGAGTCGACCGACCGAGCGACCGAGCGAGAACCCGGGCCGGGCCCCCTGCCCCGTTATGCTCCTGAGGTCGACCAGATGACCCCAGAGGTTCCAGGCAGGGGACGCCACCAGTGGCGATGGGGTCATATGGGAGGTTAGTGACCAGGTTGCCTTCCCAGGAGGGCCGCGATGATCAGCAGCTTGTCCCCGTCTCTGGACACCATGACATCTGTGGGTCAAAATCTGCATTCTCTGCCACCAGGTTAGTGTTGACACGCTCTCTCTTGACTCTGGTGAGGAAGTGTGAGGCTGGCTCTCCTGGACTTCTCACTCTCCGCGGGGCTTCTCTGGTGCCTGGGGCTTCGGCCATCTGGCGACCCTGGCTGCCTCCCTGCTAATGCCACACGGTCCTGGAGCTGTAGCCCATGCGTGCCTCTGCCATTTGGCTGGCTTGCCTTTTTTTGGCTTACCGGCCCTTGCTTTGGGGCTCCCCCCACCCCTGGGGGCTCTTGGGGGGGAAGAAAGTTACCTCCCGTGGCAGCCTCTCCTCCCTCCTTCGCTGATCGATGTGGTGGTGTGTTCTCCCGGGCAGGGCCTAAGCCGCACCAGGCGAGGGACGGACATTCATGGTGAATGGGACCGCTCTTCTCGCTCTGCCTGTGGGGCCCCTCTGTCTCTCCTCACTTGCCCTGCTTGGGCAGTGTCGTGGAAGCCGGGGGTGTGGAATCCGGCCCGATCTTGCTCTCCTGCCTGTTAGCCGCCTTGCGGTGTTGGGCTGGGGCTGGGGTCTTTGACACAGCATGCATGCCCGCTCTTGCCCCCTTCCTCATGTTGGAGGGGGCTGTGTTGTGGGTGGCCCTGCCCCATGGCAGGGGAAGGCCGCCCCCCACCGCCTTGGAGCGCGTCCCCTTGTTGGGTCGTGTGTCCCACTGTGGCTTGTCTGTGGTGCTCCTGGAGTGCTCCTGGTCGCCCTGTCAGGTGCACGAGGCCAAGTGGTGGTTGTCGGTCCGACTACTGGAGTATTCCCCCCTGTCTCTCGGGGTTGTCCTGCTTCGGTCTAGAAGGGGCTGGCACGACTGCCTTCCCGCTACTGCAGAGGGTGCGGTGGCCTTGTCGTTGCCTTGCTTGGCATGTGCTGTCAATGGGGCCCCGACTAGGTTGACTTGGCGAGCGTGCACCCTGTGCTATTTTTGCACATTGGGTGTGTGAGTGATCGTGGCGGGCCATGCGTGCGCTGCCTCCTCCTACTTTGGAGGGGCCTTAGGCGGCGCTTGGGCGGGGGGGCCAGCTCTTGTGGACCCTCCTCCCAGGGACTGGCCACGGGACACGGCCGCGAACACTCAGGTTGCCTTTTGTGCCTTGGCCATACCGCAGAACCCTCCTCCAGCGCCCCCCTACCATTGGGTGTGCGTGCCTTGTCTCTGGTGCTTCCCGCAGTCCCCAAGGGTGAGCAGAAAAGGGGGCCATTGCCTTGTCGGTGGGGCCGACGAGCCCTCGGTGGGAACGCCTTCTCTAGCGATCTTGAGGAAAAGGAAGTGTGGCTGTGAGAGGGGAGAGGGTTTTAGGTCACGTCCTGGGGTACCCGGACCCCCCAGCCAACAGCTGTTCCCCTCTTCTCCTCTCCTTGCCCCTTTCCTGCGCCCGAGTAGCCACTGGTGGCAGAGTCGCCCCTTAACTGCCCCCCTCCCCATTGTGGGGGTGTGTGTGTTGAGGGTTCCACCTGGTGTCTTTCCCTCGCTTCCACCCCACTGCCGTGCAGTGGGGAGGAGGAGAGGGCTTGACCCTGAGCGATGTTCTTTGCTTACCTCGGCCTGCGCCTCCCCCCTCTCTGCCTTTGGGGGAGGGTCCCGCTGGGCTGGGCCCTGGGCCTCTTGCCGTGTGGCGTGCGTGGCCTTTCCGTGCTTGGGGCGCCTTGGGCAGCGTTGTCTGTTAGAGGGTGCGCGCTGGGCAGTTGGAGTTGGTGCGTTCACAGCCCTCCCCCCACCCCGAAGCCCCACACCTGAGGTGCCTGGGGCTGCCTCGGTCCCACCTCCCCCCATGTCCCGCATCTTGACTGCACCACGGGGTGGTGGTGCTGTTGTGGCTGTGGGGCAGTTGGGCCGCCTCGCTGGGGGAAGGGCCGGCGGTCGCCTGGCTTGTGTGTGAACCCCCTCGTAGCTGGTGTGCTTGGGCCAGTGGCCGATTGACGGGAAGCAGACACGAGGGGGGAAGAGTTTGAGCGTTGCCCGCCGGGTGGGCGCCTGCGTGGCTCTTTGGGGGAGGGCTTCCACCCCCTGGGGATCGGGGGCTTGGGCCCATTGGGGGAGAATCTCGGTGGAGGCCTTTGGCTGATGCCGACCAGCGCCCCGGGCATGGGCGCGGGACCGCTCTTGTGTTGTGGTGGTGGGATTCCCATGCGTGTTTTTCACGGAGGCCCGGTCAGTGCGGAGGCTGCCCCCCTCCCCAAGAGGAAAACACCCTGGGTGTGCTTTGCAATGGAGCCCCTTTACCCCCGTTGGCCACCAGAGCCGCCTGCCCATGTGTCTCTCCCCGGCGCTGCCGGCCCTCTCCTCCCCCCTTCTTAGTCCCCGACCCCAC
>JAGFMF010011885.1:20637-22304 GCA_019455555.1 Galemys pyrenaicus
GGCACTCCCGGGGAAAGGGGGTGTGTGCCGCCGAGTCCGGGGGAGCCGGCGTTTGGCGCATTCTGTGATGTCCTAGGCCACCCTAGGCCGGCGTGTCGCAGTCGTGCCAGAGTGGGCCCTCCCCAGCTCTTCCTTCCCAGCCCGGACGCGCGCGCTGGCGCTTGGGGAGGAGGGCAGGAGAGCAGCCGCTGACCTTGCGCATCTTTACTTCCTCCTGGCTGGTTGCAGGTCGACCAGCAGCCGCTGGGGCTCTCCGCTCCAAGTCGGAGGTCTGTGCAGACCATGCCGCGCCACACCCCGCCCCACCCCACCCCACCCCGCCCAGCAGCCCCACGTCCGGAGGGAGGCACCCCACCACCCTTCCCGCCCAAGCCTCGTGACTCCAGGATCCGGGCGGTCGACCAGCCGGCCGGCCGTGGCTCACTCGCTCGCAGCAGAGTCCTGGGTTGACCACCTGGCCTCACGGCCCAACGTTCAGGGTGGGGGGGGTTGGGGGGAAGGGAGTGTCCACCAGGCTGCCTGGGCCGCGGGAACCTCCCGGTCCTCCCCCACCTAAGTGTCTGTCTGAGGGAGGTCAACAAGCCACTCTGGCAGCGGTGCCTCGTGGTCTCAAGTCCCATTAGCTGGATCTTTTTTTTCCCCTCCCCTAAAGGAAAGCATTATTTATTTTTATATTTATTTGACTTATTTTTGTTTATATATACTTGTCATCTACTCTAATCCCTACCACCATATCACCAGTGCACCATCACCTCAGTCCCCCCTCAGTGCTCCCCCATCTGCCCTTGACCCTCCCTCCCTCCCCCCCTTTTTTTGGATATACACTTGTTCAGGGGCCTCCCTGGTGGAGCAGTGGGTAAAGCAACGCACTACGAAGCAAAGCACAGACGCCGTCGCAGCACGAGTTTGATCCCTGCCGTTGGCCAGGGGAGCAGCCCTCACGGCGCAGCAGACCTCTCCTGCCTTGCCCGCTGCTCCCCTCTGCAGTGGGTTTCAGTCAGTCTGCCTGTTCTGCTCCCGGCTCTGTCTCTGGTTAATCCTCTCACCTCCACACCTCTGACCTCTGACCTCTGGCCTGTACCCCAGCTCTTGTATGCATAAAGCCGTATATACATATATATAAATAAGTGTATATATGAATAAACTTTAAAATATACATACGTGTGTGTGTATATATGTGTGTGTGTATACGTACACACACACACGGATGGACGGACGGTCATACCAAGAGCTGGGGTACAGGCCAGAGTCCTGGGAAGTGAGAGGATTCACCAGAGACAGAGTGGGGAGCATGGACTGAAACCCACTGCTGAGGGGAGCAGTGGGTGGGCGAGGCAGGAGAGGCCTGCTGTGCCATGTGGGCCTCCTCCTTGGCCAGGGATCGAACTAGCGCTGCCGTGGCTGTGGTTTGTTTCATAATGCATTTGCTCAACCCACTGCGCCACCAGGATCCGTTTTTGAAGAGATGTCCTGGGTGGGGCAGGTGGGTGTGGTGTGAGACTTTGTGTAGCATGCAGGTAGTATTGATCAAACAGGCTGCCTACCCACTCACTGCATGCAGGCGGTACATTTATTTTTTTTAAAGATTTATTTATTTATGCATACAAGCACTGGGGTACAGGCCAGAGGTGTGGGGGGGTGAGAGGATTCACCACAGAGAGCGGGGA
>JAGFMF010011887.1:7269-30993 GCA_019455555.1 Galemys pyrenaicus
CCACCCCCACACCTCCGGCCTGTGCCCCAGTGCTTGTATGCGTAAATAAATAAATCTTTAAAAAAAAAGAAATAACATAATGTTCTATTAACGTTGTTAACTGGGATTTCTAGTCTTTCCCAGGTTTGGGAAGTTCTCAGCTATTTAAATAAAATTTCTACTCCATTCCTACACTTTCTGGAATCCAAATTATTCTAGTATTTGTCTTTTTGATGGAATTCCATTAATAATATACTCTTTCTTAAACTGTTAAAAGTTTATTTTATTGTTCTTTTAGGTTTATTTCAAAATTCCTATCCTTTAACTCATTTTTTTCTGCCTTCCATCTGTTCTAATCTACTATAATTATGCTCTATTTACATTCTATATTTCACTCATTGGTTAATTCAGCTCCAGAATTTCTGTTTGGTTCTATTTTACTATTTCTGTCTTTGATAAAGAGCTCAATATATTCATATTTTCCTCTTCAATTATTAAAAAATTATTTATATAAATTTTACATCATTGTTCACTTTTGTATAAAGCATGCTTTCTCCCCTCAGGTGTAGTTCCTATAAAATTCTCACCACTAGTTCACCCATGCACTGTCACCATAGACGTTCATGCTCTTCCCTCCCGTTTTGAACCCTCTCCCTTACCCTCCCTTGCAGAATGTATCTGATTTCTAGTTCCTTGTCAATTTGGGGAAGTTTTATTTATTATTATTTTTTCCTGATCTTTTATTTGGTTCCCCTATATTCCTCTAATAAATAAAAGTATCTGATATTTTTCCTCTTTCCTTCTGGTTTATTTCACTGAGAAAAATCCCTCCCAGCTTCATCCATGTTGCTGAGAATGGAGTGAGTTTTTATCTTTTTTGATTGCTAAATAGTATTACATTGTGTATATGTACCTCATCTTATTATGCCAAACCAGTCATCTGTTTTTGGGCATTTGGGTTGTTTCCATATGTTAGCTATTGTAAATAGTGCTGCAATAAACATAGGGGTGCAAGTTTCCTTTCAAATTAGTGTCATTGGGAGGCCTCCCTGATGGTGCAGAGGGTTGAGCGCTGCACGGTGAAATATCCAAGGCACTGCAGAGCCAGTTCGATCCCTGGCCAGAGAGGAGACCCACATGGTGCAGCAGACCTCTCCTGTCTCTCCCACTGCTCCCCTCAGCAGTGTATTTTAGTTGATTTGCCTGTTCTGCTCCCGACTCTGTCTTTAGTGAATCCTCTAACCTTCTGTGACACTGGCCTGTACCCCAGCTCTTGTATGCATAAATAAATAAATCTTAAAAAAAAAAAACAAAATAGTGTCATTGAGTCCCTTTGGTAGATCCCTAAGAGTGTATTTGCTGGGTCATATGGAAGCTTCATTTTAGTAGTTTGATGAACCTCCACACAGATTTCCATAGCAGTTGGACCAGTTTGCATTCCCACCAGCAGTGTAGGTGAGTTCCTTTTTATCCACATCCTCGCCAACATTTGTTGTTGCTACTTTTTTTGATATGTGCATTCTCACTGGTAGAAGGTGGCATCTCATTGTGGTTTTGATTTGCATTTCCCTGATTATAAATGATGTTGAATTTTTTTTCATATACTGTTGGCCATTTGCCTTTCTTCTTTGGAAAAGTATCTTTTTTTATTTATATATATTTGACATCAATTGTAATCCCCATGTATTCCCCATCACCATATCATCAGTGCACCATCACCTCAGTCCTCCATGCTCCCGTCTGCCCTCAACCCTCCCCCAATTCCCTCCCCACCAAGTGTCCCCAATTTGTCCTTGTCTAGAAAAGTATTTTTTAAATAACTCTTCTGCCCATGTTTTGGCTGGATTCTTGTGAGTCATGTGATCTCTTTTTAGCTCTTTGTGATCAGTTCCTTATCAGTTGTATGGAGTGCAATAATTTTCTCCCAATCTTTAGGGTGTCTCTTTGTTTTGATTAATTTATCTTTTGCTGTACTGAAGCTTTTAGTTTGATGTATTCACAGCTTTTTATCTTTTCCTTTCACTTTCTTTGCTTTGGGGAATGAGTATTTTTTTTTCTTTTTTTTAATATAAATTTTAAAAATTTACATATATTTGACATCAATTGTAATCCCCATGTATTCCCCATCACCGTAACACCAGTGCACCATCACCTCAGTCCCCTGTGCTCCCGTCTGCCCTCCACCCTTCCCCTCTTCCCTCCCCACCAAGTGTCCCCAGTTTGTCTTTGTCTTTTCATTTTTGGTTTTTGTTTCTTTCTTGTTGTTATTATTATTGTTGTTGTTCTTATTCCTTTGGGGAGTGAGTATATTAATGATATCATTGAATGAGCTCTTGCTTTTTCTTGTAACTTACTGAGCTTCTTTAAAATAACTACTTTGAATCACTTTGTCTTTTTAAATTGTATTATTTTATTTAAGTGATGCTGGTATGCAATTGTTGTATATGACTCAGAGCAATAGGTTCACTCCTCTGCAAATATACATTGCCAAACCATAACCATCAATGATTTTCCACCTTAGTCTATTGGGTCTTCATAAACTGGATTATGATATTCTGTGACTTTGAGATCTGTTTTTGAAGATTGACATAATTTGGGAATAAATATTTTCTTGATCGTTTAATGTTTCTTTTAGTTTTGTGTTACTTTTGTCTGAAGTAGTAGGCACCTCCCTATCTTTACTGGTTGCCTTCAGATGGGATAATATTCATTTGTGTTAGTAGAAGATTCCCAGCTTTTGTATTGGTAGACCTGTGCCATTCTTGCAATCAAAATCATGGCAAAATGAAGCTTTTATATCTTTTTTTGTTCTTACAATTCACTAGGATGGTTGCTGGAAACCTGTCCTTTTTTTTTTTTTGTAGGAAGTAACACCACCACTTTTTTGGAAAGCAATTTGATTACCACATCTGTTCTTGCTGCTACACTTGTGAGAATGCGCAAGGTGTGGACAGTAGAGTGGGTACACCATTTGGGGCATTGTGGTGTGCACAGACCTAGTGGGGAGATTCTCAGTTGGGGTACCTCCACAGGTTTTGGTGTAGACTTCCTTCTGATGTTCTGAAATAGTCAGCAAGAATGGTATTTTTTAATTCCATTTGGTATTTTCATTTGCTTTTTTCCTTTCTCTTCTCTACCCAAATTTATGGAGGTACCATTTCAATACTCTGCATTCTGCTGGAATCTGTTTTCTCAAATAGTGACCCATACAACTTAGGTAGTCAAATACTCACCACTTTCCAACATTTCCACAAGAGGTTACCACCTGACAGTTTATTTCTATGCAGTGCCATCCTAGGTGTGGTAGTTCTGTTGTAGTTGAATAATCTCCACTTCATCCAAATTCATATCCTTCCCACTCTAATGGCATGCTGAAACAATGCTATACAGCTATAAAAGTTCCCTCACCTGTATCTCCCCAATTCAGCTCTGTTCAAGTTCTTTTCTCTTATTTCAGTAAGAGGGGGAGGGTCAGGTTTGCTTGCTCTGCTGGATCCATAACCCTTACCAAAATATATTTTTGGGTGCACCTGTGGCCAAGAGTCTCCCCAAGTCCCTTGGCTAACAGTGCAGTGCTGGTTCCACCATGCCCTTTTTTGCACCTCTGTTCGTGGATGTCTAATTAGTCATTTCTTAAAAAGTAAAAGATGAGCTTCCTACTTCTCAATTATAAATTCAGAAGTGATTCACTCGTGAAGACACTTAGATTTTAGGCCTTCTAACCTTCAAAATTATAAAATAATAGATGTGTGTTATTTTAAGCCATTGGTTGTTGTATTAATTACAGTAACAATAGGAAATAAATACATTCCTTTTCAAACTAACCTGAATAAATGGAATGATGATAATTCTTTAATTAAAGAGTATCTTCTCTTTAAAGAAATAATATTTGTGAATGTTCTTGATTTATAAATGGAAGGACATTATCTCACTAAGTCAAAAACACTGACCTGAAATAAATAACTTAGGACTTTTCCCCAGAAAAGTGGCTCTCGGGCCAAGATTTTCTGCCTGCCAGCATACTTGAAACATCTGGGAAGTTTTAAACAATCCAGTGCAGAAATTGCACCTTAGGCCAATTACACCAGAATGTCTGGGGGTTGAGAAACAGTAAACACTACATTTTAAGATTTTTCTGTTGAATATCGGTTTATAACATTTTTATATATCAACATGTGTACATATTTATATATCAACATGGGTATATCTACATTATGCTCATCACCGAGAGTTTATTTTATGTTATCAGCATGTAGGTGACTCATTTTACCTACTTTATCCACTCCCTGCTCCTTTCCTTTCAGGTAACCACTATTTTGTTCTTGTAGTCTAAGATTTCATTGTTTTGTACAACTATCTCCTTTGTTTCTTTATTAAATATAACTGAGGTTATGTGGCATGTGTCCCCCATCTGACTTATTTCATTTTGTCATCCATGTAGTTGAAAATGGCAGGGTTTCACCTATTTATAGCAGAATTATATGTCATTTTGGACATATTTCACATCATTAAACACTCATCTGTCAATGGATTTCCAACTCTTGGCTATAGTAAATAATGTGACAATGAACATGGGCATATATGCATCTTTCCAAATTAGTGTTTTTGCATTCTTTGGATAAATATCCAGCAATGGAATGGTTGGATCATAGTGTATTCCTCAAAAAATTAGGAATTTTTTGAGGAATCTCTATATTGCTTTCCATAATGGTTGCACCAATTTACATTCCCACCAACAATATACACAGGTTTCCTTTTCTCAGCATCCTTACCAACACTTGTTATTTCTTGTCTCTTTGATAACAGTCATTATCAGACTATCTCATCCCAAGTTCCATAGAAGAAAGATATCAAGGTTACCTCAAATATGAGCATGTCCCAACCAACTCATCCTCACCAACATATGGTACCTTCCAATCCCTTACCATCCCACTGACTCAACAACTATAAAACAGATCTGAGTATATACAGAAGCCAAAATAGGAACAAATAATAAATAAATAAAATGCTAAATATATTAAAATAATAATATATGGAGAATTCAAGTAGCAAAATGGGCAGACAAAAAAATAACACATGGAAATATGGGACCTCAAAAGAGTATGACATCAGAAAGTGAGAACAACTCTCCAGATTTCAAACACAAATGATGGAAGATTATATTCTACTTTCAGACAAAGAGTCCAAAACTGCTATAATGAAGAAACTAAAAAAGACAGAACTCAGAAAGGCAAGTCAAAGTACTCAAAGAGAACTCAAAAAAGCTAATGAGATAAAACAAAATTCAAAAAAATAAATTGAGTTCAGAGACAAAAATCGATGAAGAAAAGGTACAAACTGAAGCTTTAAATAATAAAATAGCAGAAATTCAGGAGGTAATGAAATCAAGAACTCTAGAGAAACTCATATAAGTACAATATATCAAATGGAGGGTTAAATCAGTGACCTCAGAGATGCAAATGTAATAATGACCCAGGTGGAAGAAGAGAAAAAACAGATGCAAAAAAAGAGGCAATTCAGGAAACATCTGACACTATTCAGAAAAGTTAACTTAAGAATAATGGATGTCCCAGAACAAAAAAGAAGAAAAGGAACAGAAATAACTATTCAAGGAAATAACAGAGTATAGGTGATAATGGACATACTTTTTGCATACCTGATCTTAGAGGAAAAGTTTTCAGTTTATTTTGAGTATTATGCTAGCTGTGGGCTTGGCATATATGACCTTTATTATGTTGAGGCATGTTCCTTCTATACACATGTTGCTAAAAGTTCATATCATAAATGTATGTTGAATCTTGTCAAATGCCTTCTCTGCATATTTTGATACATTTATGTGATTTTTGTCATTCCTTTTGTCGATGTAATAAATTACATCAATTGATTTGTTTCCCAAGTACACTCTGTTCAAGTCTAGTTTATAAGGATGACATTTGTTGACATTATTTTGAATCAACTGGGACAAATATAACATCATATAAAAATCTACATTTATAGATAATAGTCTGAGACACACTTTGAAAACAGGTGAATGAACCATTAAACATGACACTTTTGTTGCCATTGTTCCTTAATATGGCACATTTTACTTTTTTCTATTTTAAAAATTATTTACATTTTCATTTTAGTACTTCAAAAACAAAATTTCAGTAATGCCCTTTATAAGATTAAAATGCAAATACAGAACTTTGAGGGGAAAAATGGTGGTGAAGTGACGCTAGGAGTAAGTTCTCACACACACACAAAAAAATAGGTTACAGGGAGAAAATACAGCAGGTCTCTGCAAGAATCGGGACATAGCAGATAAACTGGATGACATTAGCAATCTACCCAAAGAAGAAAATGGCAACAAAAGAGAACAAGAAGAGAGAAAAGCATCAAAATCCTGTTAACCCTCTCCTCATCCACAAAACTAGAAGAACCTGACCAACAGAAAGAGAAGCTAGAGATACCGCACGCAGAAAGGGACCACAGGAAGCACCAAACTCCATGACCTGAAACTGTGGAGAGCTGCGTGACCATCAATGAAGTGAGTGACCTGCACCAGGTAAGCGCAGACCCTGCGTCATTGAGGAAGCTAGAAAAGCAAAGTAGGGATGGTCAGGGTTCACATGTAAAAGCGAGCTTGGCTTCAGCATCTCAGCAGTCCACACCAGCAGTTTAAGACAGTCAGGGATTGCCCAAGAGACACAGGATGGCCAGGAAGTGAGTGCCTCGAGTCTGCACAGAGACAAAGCATAGACAGGTGACCCACAAACAACAGCCAGTCTCCTAGGGCACACTCCAAAAAGTGTGCACGGCTTGGCTCTGGGTTTCACAGTGGTCCATGCTCACAGTTTAAGACACTTTGGGATTGCCCAAGAGACACCAGACAGCCAGGAAGTGAGTCCTAGAGTCAGCACAGAGACTGAGCAGCACAGGCTTCCCATAAACAAAAGCCAGTCTCCTAGGGCACATGAGGGAAAGCAGTTTGGGGCTCCTCAGAAGTTCGGTCCTCAGCTTAAGGTAGTCTGGGAGTGCTGGAGACCAAGAAGTGAGTGCTTAAGAGCCCTCACAGAGAGCCAGGAAGGCCACCCATAAACAAAGGCTAGTCCCCAAGGGCAAGCACAGAATTGTGCCTGCAGCTTGGGACTCCTCAGGTAGCCATGCCCCCACTATGATCCCACACTGAGGTGAAGCATCTAGCTACACAAACAAAGTAAGCCCTGTCACTTAGGGCATGCAAAAATGTGCACGAAGTTCAGAACATCTCAGATCCCCCATCTCAATACCCTAAGACTGTGATTCACAATGGTGTGGAGCCGGCACCCAGATATGTGGGCGCTGGTTCCCAGATTTTCTTGCTAGTTCCCAGCCCAGAGCTGAGCAACATCCAATGCTGACACCACAGGACCTGCAGCCACATGACACGACTAAAAGGTCACCCAGGATTCTAGAAGGGCGCAGGGTTCCCAGGTGAAATAGTAACTCTGAGCAAACAAGGACCCCTAACTGAGAGGGGACATTTGCCTCTCTGGTACTTTTCCATTGCGACCCCCTGACCACAGGGTAACACATGACTCACCGGTATTTTTCCACTCAGGCCTGGCAGAGAGGGGGCATATAAAAGACCTCTAGCCTGTAAGCTGGGTGTGTCTTTCCCAGACCCCCTGCTTGGGATCTGTGAATTTTTCCCCCAGGGGCAAATAAAGCCTTCCTTTCCTTTCATTTCTGTCTCTTTGCCTTATTCTATCTGCTGCCAACCTTACAAAGACCAGACCACTGTCAAAAGCATGTAGTCCACAGAAAAAGCCAGAGGCCAGACAGGAGCTGATCCAACCACCAAGAGAGAATGCAGCCTCCCTACTTCTGCCACAGTTGAAAGCTAGGAATTCCACCACCAACCCCCTGGAGCAGAGGAAATAGAGAGGCAGGGCTATCAAAGACTGAGCTCATCAACATACCCACATCACCACCCTTGTGACATATCAGTGCAGATTCTGAACTAGGTCTGACTAACAATCCCCAACATTCCAGAAGGAGCACCACAAAGCAATGCCCACCAATCTGAGCAGCACAGTGTCCAATCACATAGAATAAATTAGAAAATAAACAACAGGGTGAAGGAGAAATACAAATAACCAAGTAAGCCCCCAGAGAAAGGACTCTCCACAAAAAGAAAACCGGCCATCAGAACCTATGCCTTCCAAAATGAGAATTTAAAATCACATAATTAAAAAACTGAGCAAATATGAAAAGAAAGAGAAGGAAATGATAGAAATGATAAAATAATTAATGAACTAAAGAATGAAAATGAGCCCCTAAAGAAGGGAATGAAGGAAATGCAGGAAATTAAAAGGTCAGTGGAGGAGACAACACTAGGAAAAGCAACAAAAATAGAATGGATGAAATGGAAGAATGAATCAGTGCCCTCAAATATATAGGAATAAAAAGAATTAAAACGGAAAAAGGAAAGAGAAATACAATGGAAAAAGAATGAAGAAATACTTGGAGAGTTATCTGATACCATGAGTAAAGGAAACATAAGAATTATAGGAATTGGTACCAAAAGAAAAGGATAAATGAAAAGGTACCAAAAAGCTATTCAAGGAAATAATTAAAGAGAATTTTCCAAGCATGAAAATAGATATACGAGAAGCAAAAAGAAAACCAAATTTCTATGATGAAAGGAGAACCTCAGCAAGATACATAATAGTAAAGATCTCAAGAATCCATGACAAGGAAAACATAATGAAGCTGACAGGGGAAAGAAACAGAAAAGCTATAAAGGAAAATCAATCAGACTGATATCAGACTTCTCTGAAGAAATACTATGGGCAAGAAGAGAATGGGAGACATATTCTACAAACTCCAAGAAAACAAATGCCAACCCAGAATACTTTATTTTGCAAAGCTCTCCTCCCTATCCTCCCTATATGAAGAAAAAAATAAGGACCTTCTCAGACAAACAGAAACTACAGATGTTCAATGCAACTAAACCCCCACTCCAAAAATTACTACAAGAAGTCAAAGCAAAAATAAACAGAAGAATGAGTAAGAAGAACAAAACAACACAAGAAATAAAACTCACTAAAGAATAATCAAAATGGCAAAAACAGATACCAACATATCAATATTAACCCTAAATGTAAATGGTCTAAATTCATCAATTCGAAGATATAAAGTTGCAGGCTGGATTAATAAACAGAACCCAGACTTTTGTTGTCTTCAGGAAACACACTTGACCACAAAAAATAAAGAGAGACTGAAAGTAAATGGCTGGAATATACTCCTACAAGCAAATGGACTCAAAGAGAAAGCAGGAACAGCTATACTTATATCAGATAAAATAGACTTCAAACTAAAAAGGGTAAAAAGAGACATAAATGGTCACTGCATTATGATTAAGGGGAGAATTCAACACAAAGACATAACACTCATCAACATATACTCACCAAATGAAGGAGCACCAAAATTAAACAGAAAATTACTATCATCTCTGAAAACTGTCATCAGAGAATATATATATGTAGTAGGAGACTTCAACACACCACCTCAATAATGGATAGATCAATGAGACAAAAAATAAGCAATGATATTAAGGCTCTGAAAAGGACCTAGACCTCATGGGCTTGACAGACATCTATCAACACTACACCCAAAAAAATCTGAGTACACATTTTTCACAAGTGCACATGGATCATTCTCCAGGATTGATCACATACTAGGACACAAGACAAACATAAACAGATACACTAATATTGAAATCATCAAATATCTTCTCTGACCATACAGACACCAAACTAGAAATAAATCACAAAAAGAAGGCAAGGATCCTTCCTACATCATGGAGACTGAAACCCACACTACTGGAAGACCAATGGATCAATGAGGAAATCAGAGAGGAAATTAAAAATTACCTTGAGATGAATGATAATGAAGACATAATTCTCCAGAATATTTGGGTCACAGCAAAAGCAGTTATAAGAGGAAAATATATAGCAATACAGGCTCACATCAAGAAACAAGAAAGTCCCCCCAAAACCACCTAATATCCCAACTTAGAGAACTGGAAATAGAACAACAACAACAAAACCCAAAAGCCAGTAGAAGAAAACAAATAATAAAAAACAAAGCAGAAATAAATGAAATTGAAGTTAAGAAACAATCCAAAAGATCAATGAAACCAAAAGCTGTTTCTTTGAAAAAATGAACAAAATAGACAAATCTCTAGCCAGCATGACAAAAAAAAAAAAAAAAAAAAAACAGGAAAAACTCAAATAGAANAAAAAAAAAAAAAAAAAAAAAAAAAAACAGGAAAAACTCAAATAGAATCAAAGAGGAGAAATCACAACAGAGACAGCAGACATCTAAAACAATCAAAGACTATTACAAGCAGTTATATGCAAACAAGTCAATAATCTTGAAAAAAATGGATGAATTCCTACAACTTTACAATCATTCAAAGCTAGATAAAGAAGACACAGGACACCTAAACAGCCCAATTTCACAAGCAGTGAAATTGAAACAGTAATCAAAAACCTCCTCAAAAAAATAAAAGCCCAGAACCAGATGGATTTACAAATGAATTCCTCCAAACACTCAAAAATGAACTAGCGTCCATCCTGCACAAACACTATCAAAAAATTGAAAAGGAAGGGACACTACCAAACATGTTTTATAAAGCCAACATTAAATTAACACTAAAACCAAACAAGGATATCACAAAAAAAGAAAACTACAGGCCAATCTCTCTAACAAACACTGATGCAAAATCCTTAATAAACAGAATATGACAATGCATCAAACAGATAATTCACCAATGACCAAGTAGGATTTATTCCAGGGACACAAAGATGGATCAATGTTCGAAAAACAATTATTTAATCCAACACATTAATAAAAAGAAAATAAAAACCATATGATCATATCAATAGATGCTGAGAAAGCATTCCATAAAGTTCAAAAGCCATTTATGATAAAGGCCCTTGAAAATACTGAGATAGAAGGACCATACCTGAACATAAGAAAGGCCATCTATAACAAGCCCATAGCCAATATCATTCTCAATGGAGAAAAGCTGAAGGTCTTTCCCTTAAGATTTGAAACAAGACAAGGATGTCCTCACTCACCACTGCTTTTCAATATAATACTAAAAGTTCTAGCCAGAACAATAAGAAAAAGACATACAAGGAATACAAATAGGGAAAGAAGAAGTAAAACTATCATTATTTGCAGATAACATGATACTATACATAGAGAACCCCAAGAGTTCCACAGAAAAAATAGTCAAAATAATCAACCAGTTTAGTAAATTAGCAGGATACAAAATCAACACACAAAAATCAGTAGCCTTCCTATATACAAACAATAAACCTCAAGAAGAAAAAAAATTTTTGAAACAAAAAAATTAAATACCTGGTAATAAACCTAACAAAAGAGTTGAAAGACTTATACAAACAAAACTATAAAATACTATTAAAATAAATAGAAGAGAACAGAAAAAAATGGAAAGACATCCCCTGCTTATCGATTGGCAGAATTAACATTATCAGAAAGGTCAAAAGCAATTTACAGATTCAATACTATTCCAATAAAAATTTTAATGACATTCTTCATAGATGAAGTTCATATGGAGACAAAAAAAAAACCTCAAATAGCCAATGCTTTCATGACTCAAAAAAAGTGGAATGGAGGCATCACAATTCTGGACTTCAAATTATACTACAAAAACATAATAATTAAAACCACACGGTACTGCAACAAAAACAGGCACACAGACCAATGGAACTGATAGAAAATGCAACAATAAAACCACAGATCTATGGACAAATAGTATTTGACAAAGTAGCAAAGAACATGCAATGGAACAAAGACAGTCTGTTCAATAAATGGTGTTTGGAAAACTGGACAGCTTCATGCAAAATAATGAAACTAGACTACTACGCCTTACCATGCACAAAAATCAACTCAAAATGGATCAAAGACCTGGAATAAGACCTGAAACTATAAAATATAAAAGAAAAGATAGGTAAAACACTACATGACACACATCTCAGTAACATCTTTAAAGACTCATCACCTAAGGCAAAGAAAGTGAGAGGACAGGTAAATAGTTGGGATTACATCAAATTAAAGAGTTTCTATACAGCAAAAGAGACATTTTCCAAAACAAAGAGGCACACCACTGATGGGCAAAAAAATTTTTGCACTCCATAGAACTGATAAGGGACTGATCACGAAGATCTACAAAGAACTCACATGACTCAACAAAAACAAAGTAAACAATCCAGTCAAAAAAGGGGCAGAAGAACTCAAAAGACACTTCTCCAAAGAGGAAACACAAATGGCCAAAAGGCATATGAAAAAATGTTCAACATCCCTCATAATCAGGGAAATGCAAATTAAAACCATAATGAGATACCACCTTACACCAGTAAGAATGGCATATATTAAAAAAAACTAGCAAATACAAATGTTGGCGAGGATATGGTAAAAAAGGAACCCTCCTTCATTGCAGGTGGGAATGAAAACTGGTCTAACCACTATGGAAAACTGTATGGAGGTCCCTCAGTCTACTAAAGATGGAATTACCATATGACCCAGTGATCTTGCTCCTAGGGATTTACCCAAATGTCACAAAAACATAAACTCAAAAGAATATATGCACCCCTATGTCTGTTGCAGCATTATTTATGATAGGTAAGACTTGGAATCAACCCAAATGCCCAGCGGATGACTGGATCAAGAAAATGTGGTATATATATACAACAGAATATTATTCAGCAATCAAAAAGATAAACTAGAGCCATCCATAGAAACATGGATGGAGCTTGAAGGGATTAAGTCCAGTGAAATAAGTCAGAAGTAAAAAGAAAATTACCAGATGATCTCACTCATAGGAGGAATATAGATGAACAAGAAAAGAAAAATAACAACATCAACAACAAAACCACAACTAAACAAAACAAGAATGAACAGACAACTACAATCAGAGACATTAGGGATTGGGATCAGGGCAGGGACGGGAGGTACACAAGGGACTATGGTGATGGTGCAAGGGTAAATTGGTGATGGAAATTCTAAGGGGACTTCACCAAGAAAAGCAAGAAACATTGTAAGAAAAATAAATTAATAAAAAAAGCAAATACATTTCAATTGGGTTTAACAGGTCAAAATTAGCAGGATTTAATACCAGCACAGAATGATTTCAGTTAATGTTAGTGTCAATACATATAAGTACAGTTGACAAGCTTACAAGTACTTTAAAGTGTGTTACAGAAAATGGTTATAGAGTTCATAATATGCTTCTACTATTATTTTTATTTAAATAATTTTTGTTGTGAAAAGTGATTTAAGGACCCCAATATGAATAACCTATCTGTTTTGATTAAGTTATATTTTCTAAGGTAAAGATGATTTACATAATAGTGTATATCTTAGGGGTATAAGTTTATACCTCTACAAATGTATGTAATTTCACCACACCCACCACTAATTCAACCAAACATTCAGAAACAAACTAGTACCTATTCTACATAAATTCTTTCAAAAAAGAGAGTTAGAAGGAATACTACCAAATACATTCTATGAAGCCAACAATACACTAATACCAAAAACAAAGACAACACAAAAAAAGAGAACTACAGATCAATCTTCCTAATGAACACAGATGCAAAAATCCTCAATAAAATCCTAGTCAACAGAATCCAACAATGCTTCAAAGGATTTATCCCAGAGGCACAAGGGTGGTAAAAATCAATCAATGTAATCCAACACATTAACAAAAAGAAGGATAAAAACCATATGATTATATCAACTGATGCAGAGAAGGCATTTGACAAGGTTCAACATCCATTCATGATGAAGACTCTCAAACCATTAGAATATAAGGACCATATCTCAACATGATAAAAGCTATATTTATGACAAACCCACAGCCAATATCATCCTCAATGGTGAAAAATTGGAAGTGTTCCCTTTAAGATCAGGAACAAGACAAGAATGCCCACTTTCTCCCCTGCTATTCAATATAATACTAGAAGTCCTAGCCAGAGCAATAACAGGGAAAAGACATACAAGGAATCCAAATAAAAGAAACTATCGCTATTTGCAGATGATATGGTAATATACTTGGAAAACCCTAAAAGCTCTATAGAAAATCTAATTAAAACAATCAACCAGTTTAGTAAAGTAGCAGGATACAAGATGCATGCACAAAAATCAGTATCCTTCCTACATACAAAGAACCAATCTGAAGAAGAAGAAATCAAGAAAATTACACCTTTTACAACTGAGGCCAAAAAAATCAAGTACTTGGGAACAAACATAACAAAAAAATCAAAAGACCCATATAGAGAAAATTATAAAACACTGTTAAAAGAAATAGAAGAATACACAAATAAATGGAAAGATATCCTTACTCATGGATAGGAAGAATCAACATTATCAAAATGGCCATCCTACCAAAAGCAATTTACAGATTTAATGCTATACTAATAAAAATCTCAATGACATTCTTCAAGGAAATAGAACAAATACCGATGAAATTCATATGAAGACATAAAAAAACCTCTCCTGACAAAAAAGAAGGGGAATGGAGGTATCACACTCCCAGACTTCAAACTATACTACAAAGCAATAGTAATTAATACAGCTTGGTACTGGAACAAAAACAGACACACGGACCAATGGAACCGTATATATATGGTTCCGTATATAACATATATATGGACACCTGATTTTCGGCAAATGAGCAGAGAATATGCAATGGAACAAGGACAGCTTTTTCAATAAATGGTGCTGGCAAAACTGGTCGGCCACATGCAAGAAAATGAAACTAGACCACTACCTTACACCATGTACAAAAAACAATGGATAAAAGATCTGAATGTAAGGCCCAAAACCATAAAATATATAGAAGAAAACATAGGTAGACCACTACAAGATATATATCTCAGTAGCGCCTTTAAAGATGCATTCCCCAAAGCAATAAAAATGAGATAGAAAATAAACAGATGGAACTACATCAAGTTAAAAAGCTTCTGTATAGCAAAAGAAACATTAACCAAAAGAAAGAGACAACTTACTGACTGGGAAAAAAATCTTTGCACTCCACACAATGGATAAGGGTCTGATCACAAATATATACAAAGAACTCACAAGACTCAAGAAAAACAAAGCAAAAAACCCAATCAAAAAGTAAGCAGAAGAACTTAAAAGACACTTCTCCCAAGAGGACATGCAGATGGCCAAAGGCACATGAGAAAATATTCAACATCCCTCATAATCTGGGAAATGCAAATTAAGACCACTGTGAGATACCACTTTACACCAGTAAGAATGGCACATATCAAAAAACCAACAACAAAAAATTTTGGCGAGGATATAAAGAAAAGGAACTCTACTACACTGCTGGCGGGAATGCAAGTTAATCCAACCACTAGGGAAAGCTGTATGGAGGTTCCTCAATCTACTAAACATCGAGCTACCATATGACCCAGCAATCCCACTCCTAGGAATCTGCCCAAAGGACACAAAAACACCAATGCAAAAGAATTCCTGTACCCCCATATTTATTGCAGCACTATTTCTCATTGGTAAGACCTGGAAACAACCCAAATGTCCAAAATTAGATGACTGGATCAAGAAGATGTGGTACATATATAGAATGGAATACTATTCAGCAATCAAAAATGATAAACTAGACCATGTATAGAAACATGGATGGAACCAAAAGGAATTATACTCAGTGAAATAAATCAGAAGGCAAGAGAAAAATATTGGATGGTTTCACACTTAGGAGGAATATAAAGGAACAACAACTACAAAAAATATGATAGAGCTCAAGGAAATGAACAATTACAATCAAAAACAAACAAGAAAACAAACAAAACCCACAACAAGAACAAAAGGACAAAGACAAACCAAAGGGATCATTGGATGGAGGGTGGGGCAGAGACCAGGCTGAGGGCAGAAAGAGCACAAGGGACTGAGGTGAGGGTACACAGGTGAAATAGTGGTGGAATTTCCTGGGGAATACAAATGATGTTGAATATAATTAAATTAATCTAAGAAAAAAATCATTCAAAAGCACTGGAAATGACATTAGGGAGAATCCTTCATTAACTTTTGCAAAGGCAGTTTTGTTTTTTGTTTTTTCACATAATAATAGATATTTATTATTCTATTTTTTCCCTTTAATTTATATATATTTGACATCAATTGCAATCCCCATGTATTCCCCATCACCATATCACCAGTGCACCATCACCTCAGTCCTCCATGCTCCCGTCTGCCCTCAACTCTTCCCCTCTTCCCTCCCCACCAAGTGTCCCCAATTTGTCCTTGTCTTTTCATTTTTGGTTTATGTGTCTTTATTGTTATTATTATTATTGTTGTTGTTGTTCTTATTCCTTTTCTTGATCCTCCTTTGGTTCCCTTATGTTCCTCCCACGGGAGGAACCACCTGGTATTTTTCTTTTGCCTTCTGACTTACTTCGCTGAGCATAATCCCTCCAGTTCCATTCATGTTGCTATGAATGCATCTAGTTTTTCTTTGTTGATTGCTGAATAGTATTCCATCGTGTATATGTACCACAGCTTCCCAATCCACTCATCTGTGTTGGGGCATTTAGGTTGTTTCCAGGTCTTACCTATTGTAAAGAGTGCTGCTATTAATATAGGGGTGCAGGTATCCTTTTGAATCAGTGTTTTTGTGTCTTTTGGGTATATTCCTAGGAGTGAGGTTGCTGGATCCTAGGGAAGTTCCATTCTTAGTAGATTGAGGCACCGCCATACTGCTTTCCATAATAGTTGGACCAGCTTGCATTCCCACCAGCAATGTAAGAGAGTTCCTTTTTCTCCACATCCTCGCCAACAAAGGCAGTTTTAATAGTGAACTTAAATAGAAACTGCAGAAATATAGGGTGGTAATTTGAGTGAGTATTGTTAAAGAAATATTGAGTTAGACCAAAGAAAAATTCGTTTGCAAGTTGAAGCTCAGACAATATAGCTTAATAATTAAGGTATAGACTTGGCAGATTTGGGTTTATATCTAACCTTTCCAACTTACTGGTCATGTAAACTAAGGCTAGTTGCTTAATTTTTATGTGCCCCAATTTCTGTAACTGAACAATGAAGAAAATAATAGTTATTTCATTGTGGTATTATACAAATTAATACATGTAAGAGTTCAATGGAGGATCTGATATTCAATATATATTTGCTATGTTACATGACAATGGTCAGATGTGTGGGAGAATCAAAGATGAAAAATAAGTAAAAAAGGAAGCAGATGGGACAGCTTCTCAGAAGCTATAAGAGAGAATCTTTCCTGTTACTGGTGGTATGACCTTGGGTAGCTTAATTTACTTTTCTGTGCCTCAGTTTCCTGGTTACCTTCTCTGTAAAACAGAGATGACAACAATGCCTACCTCAAAAGGTTATTGTGAAGATTAAATGAAATGATATATTAAATACAAAGAGTAAGAATTATATACTCTTACACAATAACTGTAAATTCTGAGAAGAGGTAGTGGAAACGGGGAGAAGTTATTATATATATAAAAAAAAGCAGGCATATTCCTTTCTCATCTTTCAGAGACAGAGTTAATCTCTATTGCTGGTAGGAGTATGTTACCCCTCAGGTTTAGGGCTGGAACATTTTTTTGAAAACCTCTATCTCTAAGCCAGTGGAACACAATTTTCATTGTTTATCTGAGATACCTTGAAGACTTGTTAAAAATACAGATTGCCAGACACCATCTCTAAGTTTCTGAACCAGTACATCTGGGGTAGGTGCTGAGAATTTTCATTTCTAAAAGGTTCCCAGGTAATGCTGATATTACTGGTCCAGGTGCCATACTCTTAGAGCCTAAACTTAAGCCAGAGGTTCTAAAACTTGGATGTATACCCAGATAGCTGCTTAAATATTCCATTGCTCAGGTTTTGTCCCAACTAATAATATCAGAATCTATGAGGATGGACAGAGTTATGAATATATTTTAAATCTCTTTAGATGATTCCTCTATGCAGTCAAGGCTAAGAATTACTTCAGGAAAAGGCCAACTAATACCCAAGTCTCCCTCAAAACACATACCTACCCTATCCCTAAAGGGGACCGGCAGTGACTGTAAGTGGAGTGGAAAGGCTGAAAATGTTATGTATGTAACATGTTCTTTTTTTTAAATTTTTAATAAATAATTTTATTTACCATCATTTTTTTTATGGTGATACCATTTTTTTATTAGTTATATTTGACATCATTTGTAGTCCCCAGGGGGTACCCACCACCATTTCACCCGTGCACCATCACCTCAGTCCCTTGTGCACCCTCTGGCATCTAGCCACACTGTCCACTTCAGAATCAATCTCTCTCTCTCCCCTCGTTTTTTCTGATTCTTCTTTATTTTTGAGTTTTGAGTTCACAACGGCTAATAAAGTATCTAAACATGTAGTTCCTGCTTGAGGAACAGTAAAACATAAAGGACTTGAGGAGAAGGGTAGTTAATAGTTTAAAAAACAAAGTCATGTTTGCCAGCAAGACAGAGAATTATAAAAACTTTCCAAGTGGATAATTTTCATAATTTCATGATAAAATAAAACCACACTACAAAATAGTGTAATGTTTTCTTTAATAAGTTAAGCTATTGCTAAGTTTATTGTGAATTTTTTTCATTAGAGTATGTTAAAAGACTTTTTGTATTTAAGTAGTTCCAAATGTGTTTTGAATGTTTTTCTGATAATTATAAAATAATGATTAGTATTAAGTTATTGAAAAATAAAATCTCCAAGAGGACAGGGGCTTTATTGTATTCATTGTTATATATCCCCAGAGTAGTGTACAGTAATGGCACAGAGAAGATTCCCAGTAGATATTTCCCTAAGTGAATTAGAGTGAATTAATGAGTATCCTAACAAAATGTACTTTTGTGTTGACACCTTTATCTGTCATGGTACTCTATGCTTAAAGGCTGAGCAAGAACTAGGAAGAAACTCAGATCAAAATAAATGTATGGGTATGCTGTTCTAGTCTAAGCAAAAACAGTATAGCCCACCAGATCAAGACATTCCACGAGGAAAATTGGAGGTAAAATGAGAGAGAGAAAGTGGAAGAGATATCACACACAGTATCTTTCTTGCAATTATTCCTCATGAAACCCTCTTGTTTCCCCTTAGACTGAAATTCTCCCAAATCCAGGAGGCAGAATAAATGACACCAATTTAAAGTCCTCTGAGGAAGCCATTTGAAGTCACTGGAATGATTTCTATTGCTTGCCTATAGCACTTGTTAGTGGACTTAACAAAACTTTCATGGCCCTAGGAAGAAAGTAACAATATTTCAGCAACAGCACTTTCTGACAATTAAGAATTGCCTATATCCTTCAACTAGAAACTCCTCCCATTCCCCCACCCACAAAAAAACATGAACAAAGGAACAGTCAATTAAGTCAATTATTAAAAATGGAAGCACAGTATTCCTTAATATATTCCATGTATACCAAATATGCAGGAGGTTGGCTGTGGAGCCAGCACATAGTCCTTCCTTACTCTTCTTTTAATGGTGTAGATAACAGAATTCAGTGGGTGTGACACACAAGTGGTTCTGGAACAAGATTGTACTTCCACTGATGAATGTAATCAGGAGAATTCCAGTTAAATTCATGCTTCCTTTGTATTTAGAAGCTCATACATGAGGGACATTTTGGACAAAGAACACTAAGTGAGGCTTTCTTCTTTATCTGAATCCAGTGAACTCAGTAATATAGCCATTCTGGTGGCGTAAGGGGTTGAATGCCACAATGTGGGGATTCCGAGTTTGATCCCCAGCCAGGAAGGTGACCCACATGGCAAAGCAGACCTCCCCTGCCTTGCCCTCTGCTCCCCTCAGCAGTGTATTTCAACCAATCTGACTGTTCTGCTCCCCACTCTGTCTCTAATGAATCCTCTCACCCCTCGTGCCTCTGGCCTGTACCCTAGCTCTTGTATGCATAAATAAATACATCTTTAAAAAAATGGCCATTCTGAATGTTTTAAGGTTTTGAAAAACCAATTGAGCATAGAAAGTATTGAGGAAGGCATGTTAGCTAAATATTGCCAACGAAACTAACACATAACCTTCACAAGACATGGCACTGTGGATACAATGGAACCAGCACATTAAAGAAAGGAGTGCTGTGGCTTTCATTTAACATCAGAGGCAGCTGAACTGTAAATTGTAGAGCACTGGAAGCTGAGGCATTCCACTGGTCAACCAGAAATTTCCAGAGTGAAATACTAGCCATAAAACCCTCAGACACATGCTTTTATCTCTTTGACCTGTGAGATATTGTGCTCTGTTTAGTCCTTCCATCCTCCCTAAGCATAAGCATGAGAGAGAGAGAAACATGTAAGAAATGTCACTGGTCTTCAAAAAGTCTCTGCCACACCAGTTTCTTTTTTATTATTTAACAGCAGAAGAGAGCTGGGGAAGCCCTCCTCCCCAACACAATCAGGGCAGAGCCATGGGAACTGTAGATCAGTGAAGGTGGCCTGCATTATCTTATTGAAGTATCCTGCCCCTCTCTTTTTGCATACAATTTTGATTTGCGTTCCTGTCTCTTTCAGTCATATCTCCCAGTTCCTTCACCTTGGGCATAGGGATGCCTGTTACTAAAATAAAGACAATAAGTGCAAACCATGGGAAGTTTGACGTGACACATACTTGGTAAATATTGCCATTAAATTTAATACTGACATATTATAGACCCCATTCAGCAGCAGGATCAACCACAAACAATGCATTTGTCCTTCAATAAATACTTGTAGAATGAACAAATGTGTTCAATTCATCTGCACTGCCATGACACCTCTTAGGAAACAGAAATTTTCCCCTTCAGTAAAACCTGCAGTCAATTGACTCCACAATAAACTAATATGCTACTTGCCAACACTGCACAGGGTGCACTTCGTGAATATTAGAGACAAGCTGGTATGAGGAATTCAAAGTTGTCCCCTCCACAAAGATTCCCACAACATACACAGTTTGATAGTAAGACAAATCACTGTCATCCTACTTGAAACTGAATTTCCTTACAGATTCCCTTCAATTGAACTTGTGCACTGTCCCTTTAAGAAGCCAGGCAAGATGGAGCCCTCCCAGTTCACAGATAGAAGCTTTAAGCCACAAGATCAGGGTGCTGTAATGTGACAAAAAGAAAACGCGCCAGGAGGGGGTAAATCGCAGCTATAATGTCAGGAGGGGAAATTGAGGCTCTGACCTTAACAACCATCAAATTCCGAGTGCACCCACGCCGCTTAGGGCAGCTCCTCTAAGCTGTAAAGCGCCACCCCTCCTTCCCTCCCCTCCCCTTCTTATCACACCCCATTCCGCTCCACCCTCAGGATCCTTCTTGAAAGAGTCTCCTTCAGTAAGGCGGTTTCTTCACCGCCTTGTGGAGTACCCAGTGAAGGTGGCCAAAGGAAGGGGGTGCGGGAGTGTGGGCGGTAGGTAGGCAAAATGAAAGAGACTTACTTTCAGATTCTGCGACTGCGAAGGCATCCTTTCCTCTTAGTGCCTGGCCAGGGTCGACGGGGCGGGGCCGGAGTTGAGCTGGCGGAACCGGGTCCTCACTCCCTCGCACAGCAAACCTAGCTCAGTAGAGAGTTAAGGGGAATGGACACCGAGTACGCTGTGTATACTTGGTTTATCTCAAAAGGAGACAACGGTTTGAAATAGTTGGCCGGGAGTAGGAGTGAAGGTGAGCTCTAAAACCCTCCCTTTCTGGCTAGTATTCCGCTCAGCCTTAGTGGTATCAGGGGCAGTGGTTTTCTTTTTTCTTCCTTTTGGTTTCTCCCAGCTGCCTGTCCCAGACCCCACCCAGCGGCTCCACCCCATCCACCGCTACACATTCTGTCAATCACGAGCTCCATTAATGCTGCATCTGCGAGACTTAGATTTTCATCCCTCTTTAGCGGGCATATAGAATCACGGGTCCTCCTGGCCTTTCCAACAGTGCTTCTGACCTTTCCCCGGAGTATATGAAGCCGTGGTTAGTTGTTAGTGGCGGCCTCCCCTCCCCCTCTGCCCTGAAGCTGGCACAGTTGGCTCCACCCAAACTCCTTCCAGGTCCTGCCAAGCCATACCCCCAACCCATCTCTTCTCTTTACTTTATTTCCGGTAAAAGTGGTTCTAGGCTACCAGATGACCAAGAAAGTTCCTGCAGACCCACTCCCCTACAGTCACCATACTGAAGTAGCTAAGGCAGATATTCTGTTCCTGGGACTGCTTTGTTCTGCTTCTCCTGGAATGTTCAGCCTACTCTATATCCCATCTATGTGAACCTCCATGTTTCTGACTAGAATGGGGAGAGACACCAGGTTTTCATGCAAATGTGTGTCATGCCTCTAACTCACCCAAAACAGCAGTTCCATACCAAGGCCCCACTCTATAACTATGCAATCCAATGTCAAAGAAGTACCCTGCGGACCCATCTACATGAGCATGTGGAACTCCAGAATGACCTATCAGAAGTAACATGTCATTCTCCATCCAGGTAATGGCAAAACCTGGTTGTTCAGGCCAATCTGGGAGCCATCCCTGACTCCTTTTTTTTTTCTTTCATACTTAATACATCCACTTCCTGTGGAGTCTGTCTTTAAAACAAATGACCAGAATTGAACAGTTCTCAACATTCCCACTATTACCACCCAGATTTATCCGTAGTTCCAGCCTTTGCCTACCAATTTGACTTGATTTATCAATACGTTGTTAATTCTCCTCTAGTTCACTGACCCTTTCATTCCATAATACTAAGATCTGCCTGATCTCAGGGACTTTGTACTTTATTTCCTTTTATGTGGTTCTTAATACCCTTCAGATCTCATGGAAACTTTTCCCAAATACCAAAATTAAAGTAACTTCTATGAACCAGGGACTCTATATGACCTTATCCCATTTCATTTTTATCACAACACTGATCACAATCTAAAACCATCATTTATGTGTTTTCTCCTGTGACACAGTATCTCTCTCACTGGACTATATGTTCAGCAAGAGTAGGAACTACATTTTGTTCTCTACCCTATCCTTCATGTACTAGAAGTGGCTTCTATGAAGCAAAGAGTCAATATTTGTTGAAAGAAAACTTAAAGGCTATATCGTCTAGGATCATTTCTAGGCAGTCTCAGTTTTTAAACAACAAACAAAAAGAAGGCAAGAAGCAGACAAACATGATTTTTTTAAACTTTTTTTAATTTATATATATTAGACATCAGTTGTAATCCCCATGTATTCCCCATCACCATCTCACCAGTGCACCATCACCTCAGTCCCCTGTGCTCCCATCTGCCCTCCACCCTCCCCCGCACCCCTCCCGACCAAGTGTACCCAATTGGTTCTTGTCTTTTCACTTTTGGTTTCTGTGTCTTTATTGTTATTATTATTGTTGTTGTTGTTGTTCTTATTCCTTTTCTTGATCCTCCTTTGGTTCCCTTATGTTCCTCCTAGGGGAGGAACCACCTGGTATTTTTCTTTTACCTTCTGACTTACTTCGCTGAGCATAATCCCTCCAGTTCCATTCATGTTGCTATGAATGCATCTAGTTTTTCTTTGTTGATTGGTGAATAGTATTCCATCGTGTATATGTACCACAGCTTCCCAATCCACTCATCTGTTTTTGGGCATTCAGGTTGTTTCCAGGTCTTCCCTATGGTAAAGAGTGCTGCTATAAACATAGGGGTGCAGGTATTCTTTTGAATCAGTGTCTTTTGGGTATATTCCTAGGA
>JAGFMF010011888.1:19375-43060 GCA_019455555.1 Galemys pyrenaicus
GAGGAGCAGGAGGAAGGGCTATTTCTGGATGATTGGCTGGGTGTTGGGTACTTGTCCTTTGCTGGTTGGAGGTTCTAGAGTGGGAGGGCTATGGTTCTGACACATGCCTTTTTTGGCTCCCTTGCTTAACCAGGAGATAAGGCTGACCAGGAAGTGAGACTGGAGATTTTATTCTTAAGGCTCCTGACACTCGCTGAGTTCAGAGGGCAGACTTGGTGTTAGCGCGAGCGCACGCGCACCTCGCGTTGAGATTACTTGCAGGAGCTTAAAGCTTGTCAGCGCGCAGGAGGCTCCGAGCCTTAGGCTAGGACGCTAGGCTAGTCTGTCACTGCTGCCCTCTGTTCTGGGGTGCTGGCACCAGGTTAGAGTCTTCGGCTACTCCAGAGCACCGGGAGGTCATTCTCCCACTCTCCTGGCTCTGGACCGCAAACTCGATGTTGGTGCACACCTCGCGCTGGGATTACAGAGGGCCGCTTAAAGTCTGTAGACGCTCAAAAAGCGCTGGGCTTTAGCCTTAGCCCCTCCACTAGATTGCTTCCGGGCTCCCCTGATCTGGGAATATGGCGCCTGCCCGAGTGTTTCCAGTTTCCCCGGACCCGCGGGTGCCTTCTCTCCCCTCGTACTTGTGGAGTGTCCCATCAGGCGTGGATCCCAGGCTGTTTCATGTTTTGGAGTGTGATGTTCTGGGTCCTTTTCCACTGGTTGTGTTAGGGGGAAAGACCCTCCTGAATGGATTACACAAACAGGTTATGGACTTCGACCCCCATTCCAGACCTACAAGATCCAAGGACTACAAATCCCATAAGGTCATTATCGAAGAGCATATCACTGGGACCTGAGGGTGGAGTTAAGCAGCCAGGCTGGCTATAAAACCGAGGTGAGCCTTGGGGTCTCTCTCTTACTGAGGAGCCAGACCCCTTCCTTCGGAGCCATCTCATTCGACTCGGAGCCAGCTCTCAACGCGCCATTGCTTAGATCTGGTAGAGTATTTGTGGATTTGTATCCCTTTCTTTTTCTCTTGGCATTATTACTATTTTATTCCCCTTCTTTCATAAAATAAAACGTGTTAATAACTTTTGCCACGTGTACCTGGAGTTGGGACTTTAAAAGTCTTCTGAGCGCGCGGGTGGAGGACCCAGTGAGGGGAACCCATTTTATATTAAGGTTGCCCTGTAACAGTTCCTCCCCTAGGAGCAATATAAGGGAACCATAAGGATCAAGGAAAGGAATAAGAACAACATAATAATAATAACAACAATAAAGACACAAAAACAAAAAATGAAAAGACAAGGACAAACTGGGGACACTTGGTGGGAAAGAAAGAGGGGAAGGATTGAGGGCAGACGGGAGCACAGGGGACTGAGGTGATGGTGCACTGGTGTTACGGTGATGGGGAATACATGGGGATTACAATTGATGTTAAATATATGTAAATTTTTAAAAATTATATAAAAAAAAAACTTCACAGCTCCTTGTAAATCCACTCCTGCCAGACTGTAGACTCCTATTTCAAACTTCATTATTTTTCATCAGGGTTATGTTCCAGTAAGACTGGTTGGTCTCTGGTGTCTTTGTTGGTGGTACTAAAAGAAACCAAAGGAAAATACCTAAAGCCCTGTCAGATCGGAAAATACAGCCCCTCAGCACCTGCTTTTATAGGCAGCACATGTCATCCCACCTCCCTGTCTCATGTGATGGCCGCTGTCAGGTCCCGGGTGTGAAGATCAATAGGGGTTGTGTCTCTCCTCGTGGAGCTCAGATATGAGATGAGGGAGACGGTAAATGTCCTCATGATTCTCACAGTCTGACAGGCTTACTGTAGGTTGACCTTTTTGAGGACAACAGAATTTGGGGGTGCTCAATTCTGTCTGGGGGAGATGGTGACACTTCATGAGAAGAGCCTTCTGAGCTGGCCAGAGGAAAACTGACACAGAAGACAGAAGGCCTGGAAGTGCAGGCCCCAGGGACCCTTGGTGGATGGGGCAAGGGGACCTGCGCTGAGGGAGGTGGGAGGGGACAGGGGATATGCGGTCCTGTGGGGTCTCTGACTCTGCGAAGTCCACTGACAAATCAGATGATCCAACCCTCACATCTTCAGTCACACACATTCACAGACTCCTCTTGAAAGTTCAGAGCTTTATGGGACGTCACTACACTCTCCCAGCCTGCTTAGTTACCTGTGGGCTCAAGCATGTCCTCCCAGTGCTGCAGGAATTCCTGGAGCCACTGGCTGCAGTCTGCCAGGGAGATGGTCCTCAGATACTGTGTCAGCTGCTGGTTGCTCTCCCACTCCTCCTTGACCCCGCTGGCTCCAGGGTCAGTGGCCAACCAGTTCCCAGTCATCGGGTCAAAGAGAAGGGCCCTCTGTCCACTGATGCTGAACTCCCAGGATGCACCAGGGCCTCTCTGTGCTTCATGCCAACAAGACAGCTTGGCCTGCAGGGTGGGGGACCTGCCATCCACACACACCCCTGCATCACTGTGGCTGCCCCATCTCCCCAGTGGGGGGTCAGGGTCTCTGCACAGTGAGGGGCCTGGGTTCTTCTCAACAGGTCTTGACCCACTTGACCATCATGTTAACTCTTGTCTAAGGTGGGACAATGTTCAGGTTTTTACACAAAGAGCCCCCTGCTGAACTGCTGCTCCCTCCCCACTAGCCCCTGGTGTCCAACTCCCTGCCCCTCCCCGCACTCACCCCTGGTGCTGGTTCTCTCCAGTGTGGTGTCAGGCAGGATCATCCTGAGCTCTCTCCCCACTTCTCCCAGTGTCTGGGTCAGGTCTGTCCATGTCCTGGTGGCCTTGACCTTCTCCTCCAGGGGACCCAGAGGCGTGCCCTTGTGGCTGTCACAGTCACTCCAAAGGAAAGGGTTTGCATCCACTGAGCTGTGGATTTCATACCAGGGCTCTCTGGGTCCAGGCTGAGATTTGACAGTGAGGTTGAGGCAAAGAGAGTGGCCATCTGTGGGAGAAACTCAGATGAGGTCTGGGGACCCCTGGGCAGGGCCTGCTGCAGAGGGAGGGATCTCCCTTCAGTCCCTCAGCATCTTAGTCTGCTCCACCCTGAACTCTCTGGGGTTAGTTAAATCCTCTGGAGCCACCAGGGATCCTCCTGTGCCCAGGAGGATCCTGCTGACAACTATCTCTAGTGACATAGTCTTTGTTTGAGGCACAAAAATACAAGACCCTGTCTGTCCTCCTGGGACTTAACATCCAGCTGAGAGGACTTTCGACAGCAAGGAGGACAAGACAGCACAGGACATGAGGAGCTTCATGGTGGTCCTGGGTTCAGGAAAGGCTCCTGGAGGAGAAGGGGGACTGGGCAGGCAGCAGGGGGAGCTGCCTCCTGTGGGCACAGGGGACACAAGGGGCCTTGGGCTGAGTCTGGGGAACTGGGTGTCACATCCTGGGGAGTCTGTGTGGACAAACCCCACCCTGGCTCTCTGTCACAGGCAGGAACAGGCTCCCCTGCTGAGACCTGCACTCAGCCCCTCTGCTCAGGGGCTCCCTCCCCAGCTCCCCAGGAGACCCCAGGACACTCACAGCCCACAGTCCTGCAGTCTTCTTCCAGCAGGGTCAGCAGTGAGAGAAACCACAGGATGCGATATAAGAGGGCCATTCCTGTTGGTGGGGTGAAGAGAGCACTGGTAAGAATTACTTGCACCTGGGCCTCTCTGGAGGCACAGGGGTTAGGAAGCTATCATGGCATCCACTGCCAGGGAGCTGACCCACACGTTACAGCAGGCCTTTCCTGTCTCCCTGCTGCTCCCCTTAGCAGTGTATTTCAGTAGATTTATCTGTTCTTCTACTCACAGTGCCTCTGGTGAATCCTCTCACACCTACCCCTACACCTCTGGCCTACACCCCTGTTCTTGTATGCATAAATAAATGTAAGTATCTTAAAAAGCATTATCTGTTCCTTTATTTATACTTAGGTGTGCAATTTACAAATAACTAGTTTGGACAATATTTATTCTTTTTCCAAACTACTGAGGACTATCTTGGAAGGAACTCACTAGTGGCAAGAAAGTATTTTGCAAGTTAAATATAATAGTCATAAAAAAAAAAAACCAACTCCAAAATGGGGATCGAAGAGCACAGGACTGTAGTGATGGATCAGGGTGCTGTGGTGGGAAAGCAGTAGGACTGCACCAGAGGTGGGAAATCACCTGGTGCATTCCTTCCTAGGTATGCCCCCCTGTCCCACCCCCCATCTTGGGCCGAGACTTAATGACTAAACTTGGGGTCACTCTCTCCTGGCTTCTAAAATCACCACCATCATCAGACACTGCTCTCCTCCTACCCTCTTATCTCTTCCACCCAAACCCCTCCTTCCTCCAATATTCCAATCCCCCCTGACCAGGAAAACCCAGAAGTCTGGGACACCTCCATACCTGTGGTAGTTACTCACCATGACCCAATCCAAGTCAACCTAAAAAACCCTACTACTTTTCCTTCTAGACCCCAATTCCCCATATCAATCTCCCACCGCCAAGGCCTCAAACCCCTCATTCAAAAACTCTTGGACAAGGGCCTCCTTACCCCACTAGCTCTCCCTGTAACAACCCCATCCTCCCGGTAAAAAAAGAAAAACCCAATGGACCCTACCAGCTACTCCAAGACCTGTGC
This sequence comes from Galemys pyrenaicus, assembly GCA_019455555.1. Taxonomy (NCBI): domain Eukaryota; kingdom Metazoa; phylum Chordata; class Mammalia; order Eulipotyphla; family Talpidae; genus Galemys; species Galemys pyrenaicus. Next base: position 24,002 of record JAGFMF010011888.1, read on the forward strand.
ATAATCAATGAGGCCATTGTCCCCATCCACCCTGTAGTCCCCAACCCATATACCCTTTAACTCATGTCCCTCCCTCCACATCCTACCTCACAGTTCTAGATTTAAAAGGTGCTTTCTTTACCACTCCTCTCACTCCCCAATGCCAATTCCTGTTTGCCTTCACTTAGGAGAATCCTGACACCCCAACGTCTTCTCAACTTACCTAGACTGTCCTCCCACAGGGTTTTAGGGACAGTCCCCATCTATTCGGCATCACGTCCTTTGCAGCCCAGCGTCCTTCTATAATATGTTGACGATCTCTTGTTGTGCAGCCCGTCTTTAGAGACCTCAAAATCCTCCACTATCAGCCTTGTAAGTTATCTAGCGTCCAGAGGGTATAGAGTCTCATCAGCAAAGGCCCAGCTTTCCAAGCCAGCTGTAAATCTCTGGGCCTCTGTTTAACCCCAACCACTATACAGCTCACAGTTGACTGTAAACACGTCGTTAAAAGCGTCCCAGGGCCTCACACTGCAGACCAGGTACTTTCTTTTCTGGGCCTGGTCGGCTTCTTCAGGCACTGGGTTCCCAATTTCGCTGTTCTGGCAAAACCGCTATATGATATGGCAAAAACCACCCTGCAGGATCACTCCCTGCCCCAGGGGAAGTTGAACGGGCCTTCCTCAACCTCCAAGAGGCCCTTCTGAGTGTCCCTGCTCTACCCCTACCCAACCCAAATAAACCTGTTACCCTATATACGGGTGAGCAAAAAGGCATCGCTCTGGAGGTCTTACCCCAACTGTTAAGGCCAATGTCCCAGCCCATTGCATACTCACCCAGAACCATGGGTCCTACGGTTAGGGGCTGGCGACCTTGTCTTCGAGCCCAGGCGCTGCAGCTTTATTAACCAGACAATCTACCAAACTAACTCTGGGATGCCCCATACGGTCTTTTCCATGCCTAGGCTCCAAGATCTACTTACTCACCATTCACTCTCTTCTTTAACACCCTCTCGAATTCAGGAATTTCATAAACTCTTTCTAGAAAATCTGGACATCACTCTGGCACATTCCCCGGCATTGCACCCTGCAACTCTCTTACCTCTTCCTGAACTCCCCTCAACTCACTCTTGCCCAGACACCCTGGAACTCCTCAGATCTCCATGTGCGGGTCTTTCTGATGTTCCCCTGCCAGATCCTCACTGGACTCTTTGTAGACAGTAGTTCCAACCTGGACTCCAGGGACAGAGATGAGCAGCCTATGCATCCACTCCCAGGAAATTGAAGCCCAGGCTATCCCCATAGGCTCGACCTCACAGAAGGCTGAACTAATTGCCCTATGAGAGACCTTTCACTTAGTATAGGGAAAAAAGTTAATATCTATACTGATTCAAACTATACATTTCTCATGGCTCACTCTCATGTAGCCATTTGGAAAGAGAGGGGATTCCTCTCAACCAAAGGCTCCCCTATAATTTTTTAAAGATTTATTTATTTCTGCATACAGGAGTTGGGGTACAAGCCAGGGTCATGGGAGGTGAGAGGATTCACCAGAGGCAGAGGGAGCAGAACAGGCAGATCAACGGAAGTACACTGCTGAGGGGAGCAGCGGGCACAGCAGGAGAGGTCTTCCGAGCCATGTGGGTCCCCTCCCTGGCCGGGGGCAGGGATTGAACTCGTGCTGCAGTGGCTGCGATTTGCTTCATAGTGCGTTGCTTAACGTACTGCGCCACCAGGGAGGCCCCTGCTGCACTTTCTTAGGCCTCTTTTCCATCATCGCTCTCTCCCTCAAATCATGGTGCTCCAGGTGCTCCACCTGTGCTCAGGTGTCCCACCAAGGAGGGTTCCGGCCCCCACCTTCAGCTGGACACCAACTTCGGGGCCATCTCCCAGGACAGGATTGGCAAATCGATTTCACACATATGCCAACCCACAAGAATACCAGGTACCTACTGGTCATGGTACACTCTCTCAGGTTGGAAGAAGCTTTCCTGTCCACTAAGGAAGCAGCCCAGGAGGTAGCCGAGGCACTTCTAACCCACATCACACCCCGCTTTGGTCTGCCAAACTCCCTTCAGTCTGATAACGGCCCGGCCTTCCTATCCAAGATAACTCAACAGGTGTCCGCCTCCTTAAAAATTTCCTGGAAACATGGGGCCTCCCTGGTGGCGCAGTGGGTTAAGAAACGCACTATGGGGCAAACCACAGCCACTGCAGCACGAGTTCGATCCCTGCTGCCGGCCGGGGAGGGGCCCCACATGGCGCAGCAGACCTCTCCTGTTGTGCCCGCTGCTCCCCTCAGCAGTGTACTTCCATTGATCTGCCTGTTCTGCTCCCCGCTCTCTGTGGTGAATCCTCTCACCCCCCAAACCTCTGGCCTGTACCCCAGTGCTTGTATGCATAAATAAATAAATCTTTTAAAAAAAAAATTTCCTGGAAACATTCCATATAGACCCCAACTGGCAGGTAAAGTAGACCGAGCTAATGGGCTCATTAAGGATCGATCCCCTCACAAAACTGACAACTGAACTTCCGCAAATCTTGGGTAGACGTGCTGCCCTTGCAGTGCACTGTCCTACCCCTGGGGGCCTCTGTTTCTCAGTCCATTTGAGCTGACTTACGGGAGACCTTTTCTTCTAAATCACGCCATGCCCGCCCTGCCTTCATCACTGGCTGCGGGTGACCAGCTCCCGGCTAAGGCCAGGTTCCCATAGGAGGAGACGGCTTCGGGAATGAGGGGGCTTGAGGAGTCACTAGCACTTGATCAGAGTGGAGCAAACGTCCTCCTGAGGGTCTCAGCAGGTCTTCATTTATACCTTACAAGCAAGCAGTGGGATTACATCACATGTAATCATGATGATGTGCATAGCACAGAAAGAAAAGAATCATTACATCTTTTCTTAAGAACAGCTTGGGGTTTTTATGACCTCCAGTCAAGATTTAGAACATATACTGTTTCAAGGTAAAGCCTACGTGGGAGACAACATGTTTCTATCAGCAGACAACATGTTTCTATCAGCATACTAGTTTTTAAAAAAAAATTTTTAATTTATTTATGCACAGAAGAGCTGGGGTACAGGCCAGAGGTGTGGACAGTGAGAGGATCCACCAGAGACAGAGTGGGGAGCAGAACAGGCAGAGTAACTGATACACAGCGGGGAGCAGCGGGGATGGTAGGAAAGGTCTGCTATACCATGTGGGGTCCTTCCCTGGCCAACTGCAGGGATCTAACTTGTGCTGCAGTGGCTGTGGTTTGCTTCATAGTGAGTTGCTTAACCCACTGCGCTACCATGGAGGCCCCTTAGGTTTTTTTTTAATTTTTAATTTTTTTATTAATTATATTTGACATCATTTGTATTCCCCAGGGAGTACCCACCACCATTCTACCTGTGCACCATCACCTCAGCCCCTTGTGCTCTTTCTGCCGTCATCCCTGTCTTTGCCCTCCTCTCCTTCCCATCCCCGCCACCTAGGACCCTTTGGTTTATCTTGGCTTTTTGGTCTTGTTGAGTTTTTTGTTTGCTTTTGGTTATAATTGCCCATTTCCTTGAGCTTACTCTTTGTAGTTGTTGCTCTTTCATATTCCTCCTAATAGTGAAGCCATCCGATATTTTTCTCTTGCCTTCTGACTTGTTTCACTGAGTATAAGTCCTTCCAGTTCCACCCACGTTTCTATAAATGTCCCTAGTTTCTCATTTCTGATTGCTGAATAATATTCCATTGTGTATATGTACCACATCTTCTTGATCCAATCATCTACTTTTGGGCATTTGGATTGTTTCTAGGTCTTACCAATTACAAATAGTGCTGCAATGAACATAGGAGTACAGGTGCTCTTTTGGATCAGTGTTTTTGTGTCCTTTGGGTAGATTCCTAGGAGCGGGTTTGCCGGATCATATGGTAGTTTCATTTCTAGTAGACTGAGGAACCTCCATACGGTCTTCCATAATGGTTGGAACCCCCTAGTTTTCTAATGTGAAAGCAGGCATAGCAACTTTGCTCAGTCACAACTAATTATTCTGTTTTTACTCCGAGTATAAGACAGACTACTGGTCACAAGGTCTAGAGTTAAACTAATACCAACATTTTTTCTTATTAGGGAGACTTTCCATATACGATCACGATTTAAGTAGAACAGAGGCAGAGAAGGGGGGAGGAGGGTAGCTAGGGTTTACGTGACTCATTTATCACCTGGGAGATACAGAGCCTTCCACAATGGGCCAAGTTACAGAGGTCTTTCTTCAGTTCCCAAGGCCAGTTCCCCATAGCGAATGTTTAGGTCTGGGAAATTATTTAATAACTAACTTCTGAGTTTGTAAAACAACCGCATTCCAGTTGCATTTTATCCTGCCTGGATTTGCAGGATTGGTTTTTAGAATTTGTGTTACAATATTTGCCGATCAGTAGTTCATCATCAAAATGCAGAGCATCAATTATTTTGTTTAGCAAAACAGCCAATTTTACAACTACCCCCGTGAATAGTCTTCCAGTACCATGAGACTCACAGAATTGCAATTTATAAAGTTAGCCAAAACGAAAGGAGCCCAGCAGGGGCAGCCTTTGGAGCGTCCTGATCTCCCAGGAGTGTCCCTCATACGTGGACTTTTGTCAGGGGCACGAGCAGCTGGCCCGCACCACCTGGCGGGTAATCTCCCATATCTTTCTCTACTCAGGCAACTGCTGTGAGAGGCAGACAAATATCTGCCTCGACCTTTTCCTGCACCTCAGGGCGAACAGAGCATTCCTCTACATCCAGGCAACCAGGACTTACTGAAACAGTTCTCTCCGAGCCCCTGCAGCCGCAGTGGACGGGCCCTCACACAGTGATCCTCACCATGCCCACAGCTGTCAAACTCCTGAGAGACCCGTCGTGGCATCACATCTCGAGGGTAAAACACAGCCCCCCACAGCGGGCGGCAACTCAGACGGGCCCTCTGACTCTTCGGTGAACCTGGGCGAACACTAGAGAGCCTAAAAGACAGGCTGACTCGGAGATTCACTCTTTTTCTCAATAATATACTTCAGGACACTTCTTGGTTCCCCAGTAGCAAACACTATGAAGGATGTCCTGGACTGGGCTGAGGATCATTGCATCAGGGGACCCTCCAGGATTTCACCCCAGACAAGATCCTTCTTTACTCCTTTTCCTTCTCCTCTGCCTCGTGGCTCCTCCTTTTCCTGTTCTGGCTTCCAGTGACTGACCCCTCTGCCTCATGTATCTGGCGCTTTACCGTTCATGAGACCTGTGGCTCCTCTTCCCCTCGCCGGCTGGACGCGGCGATTGCTCCCCCAGAGGGTGCAATAAACCCGTTAACTTTCAACTCTCAAAAACACCCTGGTCTAAGGGGCCTGCTTTTTGCTTTCAATATGAACAGACTAAGAATTACTGTAAAACCTCTTACCCAGAATATGGGGGTCCCTACTCATCCTGTAAAATGCACCTTCCAGGCTACCGCTCGTCTAAATTTCAAGCATTTACCTCACACCCCAGCAAAGAAGCCACTGGTGGAACCTAACGATTTTGCATCCTTGGGACAGGAAATGGGAGAGGACTATTAGAGCAGCTCTCTACACCGGGTTCCGAACGTACCCAGCTGCACCATTTCTTTCTCGCAGCAGTATGTTTTCGTACCACTGTCTGACAGCTTGGTACAGGTCTCCTCAGACGCTCTACACAAAGAAACACAACTTACGTCACAGATCGAACATAGACCTTGCCCAGGGTATAACTCATGGGTGCACCTGCTTGGGGATGCTCTCTCTCTCCTCAGCTCTGCTTCTAATCTCACTAGACTAATTGCTTTCTTTGTACCTCACTGACTCGCCACGCAAGCACAAAGGGCTGCAGCGTAAATCCCCCTGCTCCTCAGCTCACCATCCCAATATAAACCACTCACTCCCCCCAGCTGCTTGCTATGATCCCTCAACTCTATCTGGGCCCACAGTCACTTCTGCACCCTCAACCTAACAGTCCTACCTACCGCTCCCGCAGCGGGCAGCTTGTTCTGGTGTAACGGATCTGTTCTGGCTGCATCAATGCCTCGACCCCGGGTGCGTGCCTTGCGGTCTGGGTAAAGCCACAGGTCACACTGGACGGTCAGGCCGAATTCGCGAGGCTTCTCCCCACACCGTGCTCCAAAGGAGCCGTCTTCTTGCCCATTTTCGTAGGGGTCAGCCTTACCACCTCCACAGCAGCAGCCGGACTCTAGAGGGAGTCCTTGGCCATAGCGTCTCAAAAATCAGGGACTTAGCCTGGGAAATTCAACAAGCCACCAAAACTGCAGCCTCCTCAGTTGAGTCCCTCCATGGACAAGTCACCTCCCTGGCTGGGGTGACCTTACAAAACCCAAGGCCTATTAACCTGCTTACAGCAGAAAACGGGGGAACTTGTCTTTTTCTTAGGGAAGAATGCTGCTTAACCTGTTTAACCTGGGTTAAACAAGACATAAGTAAACTCAACAATGCTGCCGAGGGCCTTAATCGCTTTCCATCATGGAAACACAGTGCATGGGGTGGCTCTCTTCTCCCATGGTCGCCTGGCTAGCCCCATCACAGGACCAACCATTCTAGTTGTGTTATTTTCTGCTTTTGCCCCCTGCCTCCTTCAGTTCATCCAAAATCAAATCCAGAGGATGACACAGCAACTTTCAACCAGCTCCTGCTACACCCCTACCACCTCGGACCCTCAGACCCACCCCTGTGGCCTTTCTCCCGCCAACATCCCACTATGTGCCAAGCCAGCAGAAAGCAGCCAGAATGACTTTGTTACCCTTATTCCATCAAAAAGGTGAGACTGGGGGCCTCCCTGGTGGCTCAGTGGGTTAAGCAACGCACTATGAAGCAAACCACAGCCACTGCAGCACGAGTTCTATCCCTGCCCCCGGCCAGGGAGGGGACCCACATGTCGCAGCAGACCTCTCCTGCCTGGCCCGCTGCTCCCCTCAGCAGTGTGTTTCAGTCAGTCTGCCTGTTCTGCTCCCTGCTCTGTCTCTGGTGACTCCTCTCACCTCCCACGCCTCTGACCTGTACCCCAGCTCTTGTGTGCATACATAAATCAATCTTTAAAAAAGAAAAAGAAAAAAGGTGAGAATGAAAGGTCAGTCGGGGCCCTCACCCAAACCCCTCAACCAGGTCCCCAGGGCAGCAATTCCGAGAAACAAAGAAAAGACAAAGAAAAGATGGCAACAACTAGTTGCGCTCGATATGAAACAGGTCGACGACAAGTGACTCACCTCGGTGCAACCCCAGTGGAATGCGCGCTGAGAACGCGGGGGGCCTGAGCGCAACCCAGAGGCTCCGAGCTGGACCGCCACCACGACAATTTCCCGCCACAACCCTTCCCGCAGAAGGCATTTAAGTTCTCCACTCAAGTGCCCCTTCTATGAAAACCCGGAAGCCTGTAACCTGCCGCCACGTCCCGACCCCCGGCGCAAGAAAGGTTCCTACTGGTCAGAAACTTGGGCCGCCCTCGCGGCGCCCTCCCCTGCGCGCTCCCCCCACCCCTGCACGCTCGCCCCGTCCGGCGCGCGCTCTCCCGCGCTTTCTCCCGCGCAGGCGCTCTAGCTCTCTCTCCAAGCCGCGGCTTTCAAGCGGGACGCGCAGTATTTGACCCTTTACTTGGGTTGTCGATTTCGACAGCGACAGTCCGCTCTCCCGCTCTCGCGTGCGCCCTGCTAAGTCAGCCCTGCAGCCCTCTCTCCCCCTCTACCCTTTGCGTTTGCTTGGATTCTTAGGGTGGGAGCTCACCTCCCCGCGGCGCCCTGGAACAGTCAAGGGCTCGGGAAAGCCGAGTTACTGCTCCCGCGAACCCGCCTCGCAGACGCCGAGGAGACCGTCCGGGCACAAGTCCAGGGACTTGCTGCTCACTAACCCGGGACCCGCTCCCCGGGCCGCTCCAGCCGCGCCACTCCCGCCGCCCCAACTCGCCGCACCCGCCCTCGGGGCTTCGGGCGTCGGGGCTCTGGTCGGCGGCCTCCGGCTGATGCGACCGGGACTGGACTGGGGGAGGGGGCGTGCCCGGCCCGCCCCGGCCGCCCCCGCCGTCCGGCCGGGTGTCTCAGAGGCCAGCCCCGAGAGTCCGGCGACGAGAACATCCCACCGCGCCCGCGGTGCGCCTGGGCCGGGGTGGGGTCGAGGGTCCCGGCGCCCGCCGCTGCGTGGGCGCCGGTCAGTTTTCCACACGAGGGTCCGGGAACGAAGGACCCCCACTGGAGCAAATGCTGGGGAGGGGTCGGGGAGGGAGGGAGGCTGGGACCGTGGACTTGGCAACCGCACTCGAGGAAACAGCGGAGGAAGCCCGCTGCGCAGGGACTCGGGGCCGGGCTCGGCGGGGCTCCCAGGGCTTCCGAAAGGCTGGAGCTGGATGAAAGGTCAGCCCACCGGCCGCGAAGCCGCGCAACGGACCCCGCGTACTGCCCGCCCTCGGGGCCACCGCGCTGCCTACACTCGCTTTATTTATTGATTTTCTTTTTCCTTGAATAGCAGCGTTTTGTTTTGTTTCTTTTCTTTATTTATATATATTGGACATCAATTGCGGTCCCACGACTGGATTCCCCACCACCATTTCACCAGTGTACCATCACCTCAGTCCCTTGTGCTCTTTCTGCCCTCTACCCACTCCTTCTCCCTCCCCACCAAGTGTCCCGCAATCCCACGCCTAGGAATATACCCCAAAGACACAAGAACACTGAATCAAAAGAGACCTGCACCCCTATGGTTAGAGCAGCACCCTTTACAATAGCTAGGACCTGGAAACAGCCTAAATGCCCCCAAACAGATGAGTGGATCAGGAAGCTGTGGTACAGACACACGATGGAATACTACTCAGCAACCAAAAAAGATAGAGTCATTCATAGAAACATGGATGGAGCTGGAAGGGCTAGACCCATCTCACCACTTCAGGCCTCGTTCCCCAGCAGGAATGGACACCAGGCTGCAGTGGCACCCCTACCCGCTCCTCACCCCCACGTCCACAGTTCACTCTGCAGCCTCCAGGGTCAGGGACAGGCAGGTCTCTCCAGCACTCAGGCCCCCTCACCCCACATGTCGCCCTCACTGACTCTCCCTCTCTGTGCTCCCTCCCCAGCCACCCAGGGGCTCCCTTTCTCCACCTCTGCTCTACCTGGGGACTGTCTCCTAGACTCTGCCTGCTGGTCCCCTTGAGTGTGGCCTCTATGAATCCCGCTCAGGGCAGCTGCACACACCCCTTAAGGACAGTGATGAGCTCAGGAGAGACAGTGACCAGGCTGAGGAGGCAGGTCTGTGTGGATGGCCCCCAGACTCACCTTGAAATGTGCTCCCAGCTCCTGTCAGCTGTGCACCGAGATATGGGGTGATGGAGACTAGAAGGAGGGAGGCAGGGAGAGAGAGAAGTGAAGAGCCAGGCCATGTTTCTGACCAAGGGACCAGCTGGCAAGTTTCTCATATCCAGAGTTGGAGGTCCACGGAGAAGTCCAAGGCAGGTTACAGGCTGTGGGGGGTTTTATAGGCAGCGGATTTTAGGGCGGATTTCTGGCAGAGAGAAGCCTTTGGCAGGAAGAAGTTCTTTGTCTGATGACTTATAGCGACATTTCACTGGATATAGCTCATCCCACAGGGATGGAGCCAATACCAGCCCCCAGGGGTAGGGGAGCTGTATATTCCATTTGTTCTTTTCTCTTTTGAAACAGAGTTGACTTTCCCTGGTTTAATAGGTCACAAAATGTCTCTGCCTTGTTATTTTGTGACTGTGGGACCCCCCCCCCTTGCAAATCTCTCTGGACTTCAACAAAAATAGCTAATGGTAGGAAGATGACCACAAGAATTGCAGAGAATGGAGATGAAATAATACAAAGCATTCAGTAAACAGGAGGTGCCATAAGAGTAGACACAGCTGTGGAGAGTAATTAATCAAGATGTTACTGTCCACTTATGAGAAAATGGGTTATATAAACCGGAGACAAAAAATACACTTTCACTGCACGCTGGCCATCGCAGTCCCCCGTCTGGTTAGTCCTTCACAGCGTGTCCCAGGTCCAGGATCACTAGAAATCCGTAAGTGGTGCCCGCCCCGAACAGGGACCTGCAGGAACACTCGGTGGCCAAGTCACGACAGCGACAGCACTTGTGAGTTTATAGAAGGTGGTGAGCAAAGGAGGGGAGTTCCCCATGGGGCAATCTTCTTCTGACTGTCAACTTTTGCTTCTCTGCTCAAAGGCTTGCTTGCTGACCCAGTGCTAACGTTGTGCTCTCTCAGATTCTTTTTTTTTTAAAAAAAGATTTATCTATTCATGCATACAAGAGCTGGGGGACAGGCCAGAGTCCAGGGAGGCGAGAGGATCCACCACACAGAGTGGGGAGCAGAACAGGCAGACTGACTGAAGCACACTGCCAAGGGCAGCAGCAGGTGAGGTAGGAGAGGCAGGAGAGGTCTGCTGCGCCATGTGGGTCCCCTCCCTGGCCGGGGACAGGGATCGAACTCGTGCTGCAGTGGTTGCGGTTTGCTTCATAGTGCTTTGCATTGCTTAACCGGCTGTGCCACCAGGGAGGCCCTCTCTCAGATTCTTGATTGTCTAAATGTGGTGGTTGAATACAATCCTTGGCTCCCCAAACAGGAGACAGTAGATATAAAACAATGAGAAAAGATGGTTAAAAGTGTGAGAGTTGCTCACCTACAAGGGAAAGCTATCCTGCTCTGTTTGGTCATTATGTAATTTGCTCTCCCTGGCATTTGAACCTTTGCAGGGAGAGGAGGATTTATCCGCAGAGTCTAGCAAAGATACAGTTTTTGTAAGTCCAAAGGAGCCAAGCCAGAACTCAGCCGGGCTTTTCCCCCTCCCCTTCCTGTGCCACCGCCATGGCCTGGGTCCCGCTGAGACTCGAAAGTGAGACTATGGTTTCCAGCAGACTTTGAGCCACTCATAGTATAATGTTTCATAAAAAAAAAATATGAGGGAGAAATGTTTCAAACCTTTCCAGTTAATTATTTAAGGAGGAGACCAGGGTCCATGACATTAGAGTTTTGCCATTTTCTCTTTTTATTAAAATTAGAAAAAAATATTATTTAAAGTTTATTTGCTTTAAGTAATAATTATTGAGATTATAAAAGATGGGCATAATTTGATTGCATGAAACTAAAAATTTCTTATCAAGACAGTATCAACCCACTGCGGCTGGCTGCTTAGGGGCTGCCCCTGGTCTCAGCAAGCAGCTGCCTGGACCTTTGCTCCAGTGTTGAGGTCATTGGCAAGTCTCTGCTATCTTCCTGCTGTGGGGGACTGGACTCTCCTTTTGTCCACCTTGAGGCACTCTCCTTTTGTCCCAACTTCAGGCACACGCCACAAAAGTTATTAAAGGGTTTTATTTTACAAAAGAAGGGGAATAAAGTAGACATATCACAAAGAGAAGAGAGGGCTACAAATCCGTAAATATCCTACCAGATCTTCGGAGTTGGAACCCAACAGTAAGTAGAGAGCTGGCTCCGAACCAAGGGAGGTGGCTCCAAAGGAAGAGAGAGCCCAAGGCTCAGCTCTCTGCTTTTATAGCCAGCCTGGCTGCTCAACTTTACCTTCAGGTCCCAGGGATGCACTCTTCGATAATCATCTTATCGGATTTGTGGTTCTTGAACACTGGTGGTCTGGAGTGGGGGTTGGAGTCCATAAACTTATTTGTGTAATCCAGTCAGGCTTCCTTTGCTCCTAACAGTTACAGTTTCTTCTGCACCTCCCAATATCATATTTAAATGTTGATTATAGGCATGTAATATGCCTCGAAGCTCTCTGTCGTTCCTCGTTTTCACATAAACTCACTCATCCAAGCTGAGTCTAATGCAACCCAGGGATTCTTCTACAGTGTTTGTAGTTTGTTGCTGGTCCATGTCGTCCGCTGTGTTTCAAACCCTGCACCCTTCTAAAGAATTTTTAAACAGCTCATCAGACCCCTTTCTCATAGACTTCTACCTTTATTATCTGGAACCAGATAATAGGATCATGTTTTTGTCTTTATAATTTTGTTGTAAATCTCTGCACGCCCTTTGATATTTTTATTAGGCATGATCCAGGGTGGCTGTGACTCTCTCGGGCACGGATGTCAGCCAGAACCTGCTTTCCCTTGTGTGACGTGTGAGCCCAGCAGTGTCAGCCTGCGGTGAAGTCAGCGTTGTCAGGCCTGGGGCCTTCCACACAAACAGTTACAGTTTCCCGCCTGTGTTAGTAAAGTTATTAATGCATAAATAGCAATACACTTCTGGCTTCATATAGATCGGAGGTGTTGTAGTTGTGCATGAATCTGGCAACTTAGTAAGTTTTGACAATTGTTTAAATTAATAATGTGAAATTTAGGTTTAAAAAGTTGATAAACTGAATCTTGTCATTCGCTCAAAAAATAAATGTCAGCTATCTTGGTGCATTCTTTCCTAAGTGGGAAAAATAAATAAGTGAAGTGATTGCCACAGGAATCGCTCTATTAGTTGTCTACATAGGAGAGGAGAAATGAATCTTTGGGGGTCTCCCTGGTGGTACAAGGACTTGTCTCAGCACTGTCAAGCTATCACCAGCCATTGCTGCATGAATTCGATCTCTGGCCAGGGAGGGGACCCACATGGCGCAGCAGACCTCTCCTGCCTCGCCCGCTGCTCCCCTCAGCAGTGTGTTTCAGGCAGTCTGCCTGTTCTGCTCCCCACTCTGTCTCTGGTGAATCCTCTCATACCCCAACCTCTGGCCTCATCCTAATTCTTGTGTCTTGCTAGTAGTTGGTCTTTCTGGCACCGTTGCTTTCAGTGTCAATCACATGTACCTCTGTGGCGTTCACCACAATGAAAAAGAGGTTGAGTTGGTAATTCACATTGACTTCTAACAATGTTATCAATTCACATTGGCAAACTTACCTTTACTTTCACATTTTTATAGCAGAATAAATACTGTTAGTCTTGGGCAGCAGCTCATTTCTTGAAAAGCACGCATTCCTTGCCCACTTGTCTCCTAATATGAACCAGCCCTACTTTATTCATTTGAAGTCAGTCTGGGTAAGTAAGCAGATTGTGAAAACAGACATGTAGGGGGTTTCTAGCATAGCAGCAGCCAGCTGATGCTTCCTTCCTGGCTTCTTTCCCGTGAGTTAACTTCTGATAACGGCAGAGGAAGCACATGTTGGTGTACAAATCCCCTTTTAAAAAATAATTTAATTTTAACTTATAATTAATGGAGCAATTTTGAAGTAGGAAGTAACCAGAAGACCAAACTAATGACTTTTGCAGTATCTTTTGCCTTCCTGTGTTTGTCCAGTGACCTAGGAACTAAGACTTGTTGTTTTCACTGTTGAACTGAATATTTATATTTTAGTAAACTTTCCATCTCTCATTTAATCCTGTATAATTTCTTCCATTTATATTAAGATACTAAATAACTGAAAGCATCCATTCTAAAAAAACAAAAGTATGTTAACCACGGTATAACTTTTCTGTCTTATTGGTAAGTTACAAATATTCTTTTTTCCCCTAAGTATAAGGGAAGTGACTTCAATTGCTGCTTATCAACAGCATCACCTCCTCTCCCCTCCCCTTCTTGAATACGTTTGGAATAGTAGAATTCAATAGGCATGTAAATAAAACCATGAATTTAATTTCTGACCAAATGTAGCCTGATTTTACTAAAAGCAGCAGATAACTAATCGGTTAATGTTCATGACAGGGACAGCTCAGAGCAAATAGTTAAGCACTGGATGTTTATTTAAGTACAGTACCGGGGACTCTGCCAGCTCAACCTGAGAAGGTCCTTGATGGCTGTGTGATGCTGAGACAGTCCCTTTCTGCCCTTTGTAGGTTTCTATGTTAGAAACTGAAACTTTGATCTGCATTTTTCACACTTTCTGTCAGCATCAATATCTTTTCAGTAAAATCTTACTCAGAATCTCCCTCCCCATAGACATTAACATACATGCTTTCTAGTCCACTATATAAGTCAAGTTTTATTAATGTAAATTTTCTTATATAAAGTTTAAATACCAAAGTAATTTAACATGATAAAGTTAATCCAAGAAAAAGGTATAATGCATTGGCAATCGAAAATACTCCAGAAGACCCCGAGTGGGGAGGACACAGAAGACAGAGCAGGACAGGGAGTCAGGGGAGCAGCGGGGTCCGCCCCGGGTGGGCCAAGGACCTGTGAGAGCAGAGACCCAGCGCTGCCCCGGGGCAGAGCCCTCTCCCTGCAGGGCACAGTTGTGTGTGGGAGGAGGCCAGTGGGCACAGCCGCCGTCCTGGCAGCTTCTCATCATGGACGCGTCTCCCTGCACCTGCACCCGGAGACCAGACACTGGACGGTGGACCCGCCTGCGGACACGGGGACGCTCGAGAGTGGGCGGAGGACAGAGACCTGAACACTTACTCCTGAGGACGTCCCAGGGGGACTGCAAGATGTGGCTTCGGCAGGGGCCGTGCTCTGGGAGAAGATGCCGGAGAGCACAGGTGACTGTGGGGTGGGGAGAAGAGTGATTCTCTCAGAGGGACGTGAGTCTGAGGGTGCGTGTGTGTGTACGTGTACGTGTATGTGTATGTGCATTTGCGTGTACATACAGGTGACCCTCCCCAGTAAGTCCCTCTCAGGAGAATACTGCTCACAGGTGTGCTCCGCCCCTCCATCCTCTTCTCCCCTCCTGACGTCTCTTCCCCCTTGGGCACTGCTGTGTGTTTCTAGCTGAATCACCCATGAGGGAGTCATGCTCCTTTCAGAGCTTTTCTTCTTACTCTTCCCTTTCTGAGAAGTCTCTCTCTCTCTCTCTCTCTCTCTCTCTCTCTCTCTCTCTCTCTCTCTCTCTCTCTCTCTCTCTCTCACCTGCGCNTCTTCCCTTTCTGAGATGTCTCTCTCTCTCTCTCTCTCTCTCTCTCTCTCTCTCTCTCTCTCTCTCTCTCTCTCTCTCTCTCTCTCACCTGCGCTGTCTGCAGTCCTTCATTCCACCTCACATGCCAGCTCCTGAGAGGATGCTCCACCAACCTCCTCCCAGGCCCCCTCTTCTGTCACAGCAGGAAGCCCCCTCTTCTGTCACACCTCCAGTCTCGGGTCCAGCCCAAGGCTGTGGTCCCAACAGTACAGGAGTCGAGAGTGTCTTCCTCTGTGCTCGACCTGGGCCAGCAGGAGCCACGACGGCCTCTTCTCACATCCGGGTGAGGTCTGGACAGAGGGATTTCACTGTCGTTTTCCATTTCAGCACCACCAAGCACGACCCTGGGCCCAGGTACATCCAAGGTCCCAGCAGACGGGTCCAGGTCGAGGCTCACCCCTGGGGTCGTCCTCTCTGTGATCATCGTCGTTGGCTTCCAAGCCTTTCTAATAGCGAAGGCACTGGGGGCAGATGGAGTGGGGTGGGGTGGGCAGAGGCCTGCTGTGAGGGGTCATGGAACTCCCAGACCTCACCTTTGCTCCCTGAACCCGCCAGGGCCCAAATGAGAGCAGGTGAGGAGAGCTCCTGTCGCCCAGCAGAAGGTGCCTCAGCTGGGCCCTGAGTGCTGGGCCCCTCCCTGTAAGCCAGTGGGGGAGGGGCACCAGGCTGAGGGCCTGTTCATACAGTGGGGGTGTGCCCCCCAATCCCTGAGTGGGTCAGATGCCTTTCCAGGGGATCCCCGCATGATTTGGGGTTGTGGACACACGCACATGTGCTCAGTCCTCACTTGGTGACAGCAGCAGGAATCTCCAGGGGAAGCTTCTGTGTCTGGAGGGTGAGAGGGGAGAGGCAGGGGGAGTCCCCTGAGAAGGCAGAGGCTTTGCCTGCAGCTCCCAGGGCTGGGGTCAGGATCCAGCTCCCCCAGGTGAGGCTCTGCTGACTGCAGGGCAGAAGCTGCCAGGAGGCTCTGTCAGGAGGGCCTGAGGAGGCGCTTTCTCTCAGGCCTTGACATCCCCACTGGCCTGGGCAGTCACCTGCCAGCAGCCTCCTGCAGACCCTGGTGCTGAGTCCTGACAGGTTTTGTTTTGGCTTAAACAAGGTGACCTGGAGTTGGGGTGCAGAACTTAGCAGCTGTTGATGATCATAGATGAGCTAGATCAAGATAGATGGAGTGGGGAGAGGCAGTGAGGGTGACAAAGGACCAAAAGGGATAGGTAACCCAAACGCTTCAGTTGAGAGGCTCAGAGACTGGAGTTGTAGGCACGTGGGCACTTCTCCTTCCTCACAGCCCCACCAGGTCTTCAGGCCCACCAGGAAGAGGTAATCAGGACTCAGAATGGGCAGCAGACGGGCTCATTACTGCCTTTCACTCACCAAGGCCTCAACACCAGGCCTGGGGCTGAGTCTGATGTGGAGCATGGGAAAGGACCCAGGGTGGGTTGGCAGGTGGAGGGAAGGGCCGGACCTTCAGAGGAGGGGGTGGGGTGGATCTGAGATGGGGCTGAGTGGGGAGGGGCAGCCCCAGGAGAAGGGAAACAGGATCTCTCAGCCCCCGGACTTGTTCTTTTCTGAAGCCCCATGTGCAGCCAGTCCCTGCACTGTGGTCTGAATCAGGACTCTGCCTTCTGATTGGTGCCTTTGGATCGCCTGTTACTTTATGTGAGCCCCAGCTATGCAGAGGCCTCCTCAGAGGACAGGTCACGTAGACCCGCACCTCGTATCCTTAATTGTGATGGCTGATGGCCTGATGCTGCCCTTTTTCGAAATACATGATGTCGCTTCTTCTTAGTGCTAAGGATGAAATTCCTGTTCTCCAACAACTTGACCAAGAAAGCCTCCTGCACGGCCACCTGCTGCTGTATTCTGGCAGGAACACAAAGTGCACGTGGACAGCGGGTTGTGACTATGGTGTGCTCCTGCAGCCCCCAGCACCCAGAGCCAAAGGGCCCTGCTTGTGGGCCAGCCCCTCTGCTGGGAGCAGCAGCTACTTAACTGAGGACTTGGCTCCAGCACAGGCCCCGCCCCGCCCGGTGGCTCTTTCCCTCCTGGGCTCAGCTCTCTGCCTCCATGTGGTCATTGGGTGTGGAACTGCAGTGTGGGCCGCCCTGCCCACGCCCGGATTCTCCAGGCCCTGTGCCCCGCCTGGGCCCTCCTCTCTGGGCACCTTCCTGGCACTGACCAGGCTGCCCCGGAGGCCTCCCCTCCTATAAAGCACATTTTTACATTTTCAGAAACAGTCTTAAATTAAGCAAACTGAACTCAAATGACAATTTAAAATCTCAGCGATTCAGGGTTTAGTAAACTTAACTTGAATTTAATTTTAAAATGTTTTAATTAATTTAAAAATGATTCCCATCGTATAACCTTTTCTTACCTAATTTTAATACGCTAGGTATCACTAGTTTATTATACCTGTTTTCATTGATTAATTTTACAATGCTTAGTTGTTTCATTATTTAAACTTTATATAAGAAAATTTACCTGAATAAAACATGATGTATATAATTAGGAGGAGACAGAATGTGTGTCTATGTTTGTGGGGAGGGGGGTTGAGTTAGATTTTATTTAAAAAGAAATGGCTACCACTACTGATGAAGTGTGAAAAACACAGATTAAAGTCTCAGTTTCTAATGTAGGAAGCTACAAACGGGAGAAAGGGACTGTCTCAGCATCACACAGCCATCACGGACATTCTCAGGTGGGGCTGGCAGAGTCCCCAGTTACTCTACTTATGTGAATATCCAGCATTTAACATTTGCCCAGAGCTGTCCCCATCATGAATGTTAACCAATTCCTTACCAGATGCTTTTGGTAAAATCAGACTAAAATAATGAAATTAAATTCATTATTTCATTTACATGCCAACTGATGCCCATTAAATTCTCGTATACAAACAATCTGCCATTACACGTGTCAAGAAAACTAGTAACAACAAATGTTGGCAAGGAGATGGAGAAAAAGGAAGTGTACTACACCACTGGTGAGAACGCAGCCTGTTCCAGCCACGATGGTGTGGAAGTTCCTCAGGCTACTGAAAATGGAGCCACATGTGATCCAGCAATCCCACTCCTAGGAATTTTCCCAAAGGACACAAAAACACTAATTCAAAAGGACACCTGCTCACCTACGCTTATAACGGCACTTTTCACAATAGGCAAGCTATGGAAACAACCCAAATGCCCAAAAACAGATGATTGGATCAAGGAGATGTCACGTATATATGCCGTGGAATATTACGCAGCAATCAGAAAAGATAAACTCATGCAATTTGCAGCAACATGGGTGGAGCTAGAAGGGATTATGCTCAGTGAAATAAGCCAGAAAAAAAGGAAAAATATCAGACGGCTTCACTTATAGGAGGAATGTAGAGGAAACAAACAAGGGACTAAGAGGAAAAAATTAATTACAATAAATAATCAAAATCAACAGACAACTATAAATCTGAGCCATTCCCCAGGGAAGTAGGAGGGTGAAGGAACAAAACGGGTGGGAAGAGCACAAGGGACCGTGGTGATGGTGCACGGGTAAATTGGTGATGGGAATTTCACAGAGATGAGAAATATACACTGTCCAAAAATGTAAAATATATATAACATTTTTTAAAAAGAAAAAAATAGTCTGTCATTGATAAGCAACAATTTAAATTGCTTTCCCTAAGTACTTAGGGGAAAAAGTAATACTTGCAGCTTACCAGTAAGACAGAAAAGTTATAAGGTATGTTAACACACTGGTGGCGGGAAGGCACAGAACAAGTTCTCGATGATTCCCGCAGACGGGTCGAGGAGGAGTCCTGGAGCCCTCGGTGGCTTTTTATGCTTTTGTTGCATCATTACATCGGAGGCGACCAGGTACATGGCAGGTAGGGGGCCAGGGGAACCTCCTAGCTCCCAGGGCATCTTCACTCTCTTGCCTCTCTCTCTTCTGCTGCTCATGTTCCATCCTGGTGTCCTGTGACACCGCCCCTATACGCCCGTGTCTCTGCCCAGGTGCACCCACCTGCGCATGCCCACTTAGGCGTGCGTGCAGGACCGCAGGTGTCCACGGTCAGCACCAATGTCGGGAGGCTGGGGGAAGGGCGGGAAAGCCTGACAACTTTTCCATTTACCCTACACATACTTTTGTTTTTGTTTTTGTTTTTTTTTAAAGATTTATTTATTTATGCATACAAGCACTGGGGTACAGGCCAGAGGTGTGGGGGGTGAGAGGATTCACCACAGAGAGCAGGGAGCAG
>JAGFMF010011888.1:43092-53347 GCA_019455555.1 Galemys pyrenaicus
TGCTGAGGGGAGCAGCGGGCACAGCAGGAGAGGTCTGCCACGCCATGTGGGTCCCCCTCCCTGGCCGGCAGCAGGGATCGAACTCATGCTGCAGTGGCTGCGGTGTGATTCATAGTGCTTTGCTTAACCCACTGCGCCACCAGGGAGGCCCCATACTTTTGTTTTTAAAAATTGATGCTGTCAGTTACTCAGTATCTTAATATAAATGAAAGAAATTATACAGGATTAAATAACAGATGAAGGGCCCTCCCTGGTGGCGCAGTGGGTTGAGCAACGCACTATGAAGCAAACCGCAGCCACTGTAGCACGAGTTTGGTCCCTGCCGCCGGCCAGGGAGGAGACCCACATGGCCTAGCAGACCTCTCCTGCTGTGCCCGCTGCTCCCCTCAGCAGTGTATTTTGGTTGATCTGCCTGTTCTGCTCCCCCACTCTGGTGGATTCTCTCAGCCCCCCACTCCCACCCCCCGCACCTCTGGCCTGTACCCCAGCTCTTGTATGCATAAATAAATAAATCTTTAAAAAATAAATAAATAAATAACAGAGGAAACGTTTACTAAATATATAAATTTCAAAGCGTGGGGGGAAAGAACTTTCATGTAAAATATATGTAGTCCTAAAACACACTATAAAGTTATGAAATCACTGTGGGTCACCCTGAGTAAAAATTATCAAAGAAGCAATAATTAACCTCAGAGGGCATACATGTTCCTGAGATTCCGGCAGAAGGCCGAAGGAGTAGCACGCACTTTGCTGTAGTCTATATTTTCAGTCATTGAAATTTTTCTCTCATTTGGTTACAATTGTTTCACATTCAAGGTTTATTTGAAAACAAACAAAAAGAAATCTGAAATACTCCTGCCCTGAAAAAGTGTTTCAGAACCCTTTAGAGACCTTCCTGTTTCCTCTGCACAATTAGTTCTAATAAGTACTAGACAAATAAAAGGAAAAAGTGGTCTAAAAAGTAGCAAATCTGAATTTACTATAAGTGGAGACCTGAAAAGGTTATCAAAAGAAATAGGACAATTGGTCAAAAATTTTAAAAAAAAATATGCCTCAGTGTGCAGTAAATCAATCTCTCTGGGCCTTGCCCCAGCAGCCTGCATTCTTCCCATGACCAAAGAATTTGTACCCACAGACACAAGAGAAACCTTTACCCCAAGGTCACGACCTGTTGGGCTTTGTTTCCATCCTCAGTGGGTGCCTCTGATACTATGAAGATTCATTTTGTTTAAAGATTTGTTTTATTTACCTATGCACATAAGAACTGGGGACAGGGCCTCCCTGGTGGCGCAGTGGGTTAAGCAACACACTATGAAGCAAACCGCAGCCACTGCAGCACGAGTTCGATCCCTGCTGCCGGCCAGGGAGGGGACCCACATGGTGCAGCAGACTCTCCTGCCTCACCCACTGCTCCCCTCAGCAGTGTAAATCTGTTGATCTGCCTGTTCTGCTCCCCGCTCTCTGTGGTGAGTCCTCTCACCTCCCTGGACTCTTGCCTGTATCCCAGCTCTTGTCTGCATAAATAAATAAATCTTTTAAAAAATAAATAAGCCAGGGTTCCTCAGTTCTTAGATGAGAAAAAAATTAACCCTAGTGTGATTTAGCTCAACAATTTACTTAATGATTTAACATTTGCTCCATTTTTTTGTGCTTCCTCTCTAGCCCCTGAGAATATAAATGACCAACCCCTGATGATAAACTATCTTCAGACCAAGCCCTCATTTGCAAGAACCCCCCCCCCCCCACCCCCCCCCCCCCCCCCCCCCCCCCCCCCCCCCCCCCCCCNCCACCCCCCCCCCCCCCCCCCCCCCGTCCCATAGTCCCTGAAGAGCCACCGTGCTGACTCTGAGACTTGGGCTCTGTGAAAACCGGCAGCAGAGACATCTCCGCTCGCATCAGACAGGACACCGCCTTATCCAAGCTCCTCCCCGGACCTGCAGCTGCTGCGTCTGGGGAATTGGAGCGGCTGCTATTTACTTCAGTGAAGTGAAGAATAGTCAGGAATGTGTTCTTATATATTGTGTGCTGATAGATTTATAATATAGTTACAATGTGCAGGTATTAACATTTATGTGCTCACATCCCTCTGTGTAAAGGCAGCTATCACTGTGCAGAAAGCACATCCCTGGTGCTAAGAAGCCTCTGAAGAGGTGTCAGCGACATGAGCCATCAGGGAGATGCAGATCACAGCCCCCAGGTGAGAAGCTTCATGTCCGCCATGTGGGAGCATCACAGAGACAGTGCAGAGATAATTACCTCGTGCGCCTAGCTGATGCACGAGGTGTGTAAAGCTAATTCAAATGACGCCAGAGACAGGCACAGGGAGTGAGCTGAAGCTCCTTAAACATAAAGGCTATTTTTTTAGAACTTTAGGACAGACAGATCACTTAAAAAGCCTAGATCCTAAGTTCAGTGTTTGCTGTTAAATTGGGAAGGAGATTTTAAATTTTGATATTGAAATTTTTAGTCCTAAGACATGTTAAAACATTTCCAGCCAGCATTAAGGTACTGTTTTTGACACACTTCTATCCTATGCATATTTTTCTTTAATAAAAAAAGTAAAACAAGAGCAAAAATATTTCATTACCTATAAATAATGTGTTTGTGATAGGTTATGATTTCTAGGCCATCATTCTATAAATTTCTGACTCTTTGAGAGTGAGAAAGTCTAACCTCCCCATTACAATCATGTACAAGTAGACTTTTAAATACTAGACCCAAGGCCTCCCTGGTGGCGCAGTGGGTTAAGCAACGCACTATGAAGCAAACCACAGCCACTGCAGCACGAGTTCAATCCCTGCCCCCAGCTGGGGAGGGGACCCACATGGCGCAGCAGACTTCTCCTGCTGTGCCCGCTGCTCCCCTCAGCAGTATGTTTCAGTCAGTCTGCCTGTTCTGCTCCCCACTCTGTCTCTGGTGGATCCTCTCACCTCCTGGACTCTGGCCTGTACCCCAGCTCTTGTATGCATAAATAAATAAATCTTTAAAAATAAATACTAAATCCCACAATTAAACAATTACAAGAATTATGCCTTATAGCTAATTAATCAAGCTTGTCCATTTCTGTTTTAGATTTGCCCTTTGACCCTTTGAACTCTGTGCCCACGTCTGCCTCAGCACTAATGCTGCCCTTGGCCAGCTCCCCACTCCCCCCCTTTGCTTCTCTCAGGGCTGACATGTGACACACCATGTAGGTCTCAACTGTTTTCTTTTTTTTTTTTTTTTAGTATTTGAATACTTTATTTTTTACTTCCATTTCTTTGTATATATATATATTTTAATTAATTTCTTTATACATATTTGACACCAATCGCAGTCCCCATGGAGTTCCCACCACCTTTCCACCAGTGCACCCTCACCTCTGTCCCTGTGCTCTTTCCGCCCCCATCCAAGTCCCTCCCCCCCCCACCCCTCAAGGTGCTCCTGAATTGTCTTTGTCTTTTTGTTGCTGTTTGCTTTTTCTTTTTTTAATTGTTGTTGTTCTTTTCCTTGTGCCCCATTTTTGTTTGTTTCTTTATATTCATTCCTCCTACTAATGAAGCCCTCCAATATTTTTCTCTTGCCTTTTGACTTATTTCACTGAGCATAATTCCTTCTAGCTCCATCCACATTTCTATAAATGACTCTAGCTTATCTTTTTAAATTGCTGAGTAGTATTCCATTGTGTGGATGTACCACAGCTTCTTGCTCCAGTCCTCTACTTTTGGGCATTTGGGTTGTTTCCAGATCTTACCAATTATAAATAGTGCTGCAGTGGGTTCAGGTATGCTTTTGGATCGGTGTTTTTGTGTCCTTTGGGTAGATCCCTAGGAGTGGGGTCACTGGGTCATATGGTAGCTCCATTTTTAGTAGACTGAGGAGCCTCCATAAGGCTTTCCACAGTGGTTGGATTAACTTGCATTCCCACCAGCAGTGTAGTAGAGTTCCTTTTTCTCCACATCCTCACCAACATTTGTTATTGTTGGTTTTTTTGATATGTGCCATTCTTACTGGTGTAAGCTGGTATCTCACTGTGGTTTTAATTTGGATTTCCTCATTATGAGGGATGTGAGCATTTTCTCATGTGCCTGTTGGCCATGTGCATGTCCTCTTTGGAGAAGTGTCTTTTAAGTTCCTCTGCCCATTTTTGATTGGGTTGTTTGCTTTGTTTTTCTTGAGTCTTGTGAGTTCTTTGTATATCTTTGTGATCAGCCCCTTGTCAGTTGTATGGATGGGGTGCAAAGATTTTTTTCCCAATCAGTGGTCTGTCTCTTTGTTTTGGTTGTTTCTTTTGCTGTATAGAAGCTCTTTAACTCGATGTAGTCCCATCTGTTTATCTTCTCTCCCATTTTTATTACTTTGGGGGGGCATATTTAAAGGCATTACTGAGATGTATGCCATGTAGTGTTTTACCTATGTTTTCTTCTATATGTTTTATGGTTTCAGCCCTTACATTCAGATCTTTTATCCATTTTGAGCTGGTTTTTGTACATGGTGTAAGGTAGTGGTCTAGTTTCATTTGCTTCCATTGTGGCAGTAGGTCTGAACATTTTCATTCCCTCCCTCCCTCCCTCCCTTCCTTTTCCAGAACTGGAGCACAGGCCAGAGGTGTGGGGTGTGAGAGGATTCACTGGATGTAGAGTTGAAAACAGGACAGATTGACTGAAATCCACTTCTAAGGGGAGCAGTGGGCAAGAGGGGAGAGGTCTGCCTGGCCATGTGGGCCACCTCCCTGGCTGGGGATGGGACTCCTACTGCAGTGGCTACAGATGCTTCATAGTGTGGTGCTTAACCCTTGCACCATGTGAGCCAGCTCCCTGTCCTGGAATGGAACGCATGCAAAGTAGCTGGCAACAGCTTGATAGTGCTATGGCTTTAACCCATGGGCCACCAGGGAGGCCCCATCCTGTTTCTTCTCATCCTGTCAAAGAGGAGAGTCCTTTGTCCATTGATGCTGAACTCCCAGGATGCACCAGGGCCTCTCTGTGCTTCATGCCAACAAGACAGCTTGGCCTGCAGGGTGGGGGCACCTGCCATCCACACACACCCCTGCATCACTGTGGCTGCCCCATCTCCCCCAATAGGGGGGAGGGAGTGGTGTCAGTGTGTCTGCACAGTTAGGGGCCTGGGTCTTTTCTGCAGGTCTTTTTTTTTTTAAAGGTTTATTTAATTTACGCATACAAGAGCTGGGGTACAGGCCAGAGTTGCGGGAGGTGAGCGGATTCACCAGCAGAGTGGGGAGCAGAACAGGATTCACCAGCAGAGTGGGGAGCAGAACAGGCAGATCGACTGAGATGGAGCAGCAGGCGAGGCAGGAGAAGCCTGCCGCGCCATGTGGGACCCTCCCTGGCCGGGGATCGAACTCGCGCTGCTGTGCCGCGATGCTTAACAGTGCAGCGCTCAACCCGCTGCGCCACCAGGGAGGCCCTTCTCTGCAGGTCTTGCCTCTCCTTGCCCACCATGTTCACATGTCTCAAAGGGATGATGTTCAGTGACATAAGCAAGGAAGAAAAAGAAAAATAGCAAGTGGCTTCACTTATAGGGGAAATGTAGAGGAAATAAGGAAACAGGGGGAAAATTAATTATAATAAATAAATCAAAATCAACAGACAATAAATCAGAGCTATTCTGCAGGGGTGAAGGAGAGAGAAGGAACAAAACAGGGGTGGGAAGAGCACAAGGGACTATGGCGATGGGACACGGGTGAACTGCTGGTAGCAATTTCAGGGGGTTACACCTGAGAGGAGAAAGTATGCATTGTACAAAAGTCAAGAATGTAAAAAGTCAAAATATATATAAAGAAAAGAAAAAAGATAGAAAAAATTTTAAAATAAAGTTAAGGAAAAAAGACAACACCTGACACCCTGCACAGTCAGGGTTCTGCAGAAGACAAACCAGAATATGGGTAGAAAGAGCGCTGTGGGGTGTGTGGAGGGGCCACTTAGGAAAGGGAGCGGGAGCAGGAGAAGGCACGCCCTGCCTGGCCCTGTGATTCCTGAGGCTCTCGCCCAACCACAGTGCAGATGCCACTGAGCCAGGAGAGGGAGGTGAAGCCTGAAGAATTCTTGCTCTCTGTGGAGGGCGGGCTCACGATCTTCAAGACCAGAGTCCAAGGAACGTCCTCCTCATGGAGGTGTCTTTAAACGTGTGGGAATGAAAGCAGAGAGGAGCAGCCCCTGCATGCGACTGAGGCGTCTTTCGCAGCCCCTGGTGGCCCCCACTTTATTCTTGCTCCCCAGAGGAGCCCCACCGTGTAAAGGCTGCTGGTCAAAGGTGGGGACCCCCCTGCGGCGTGCGGGGTGGTCTGCGCACGGCCGCCAGGGGGCAGTGTCTGCCTGGGAACCGACGGACGAGACCACAGCAATCCCCGCGGGGAACCAGCGCGACCCAGGAGGGTGACTTCGGGTGACACGAGGTCCAGGGCCGGCGGGGACAGAAACTGGTAACAGCCGGCTGGAAGAGGGAACCCCTAGGGGGTGCGCGCCCCTTTGATGACGACCGGTTTAAGGCTCTGGGCAGAGCAGCCGGACTGACGCGGCCGTGGAGACGGGTCTGGGGGGGAGCAGCGGGGGGAGCCGCTGGAGGGGCCGGAGGGGAGTGCGGGGATCCCGCCGACCCCGCAGAGACTAAGACCCCGACGGCTGCGGGAGCCGGCAGCGCTTCCGCCAGGAGCCCACCAGGACCTGGCCGGGAGGCGGAGCCGCGGGGCGGAGCCCCTGTGCGGGAGCAGGTGAGTCAGTGACGTCGGGCGGGGGCTGGCACTGGGGGAGGGGACAGTTTGATCAGAACCGGCACCTTTCTACGTTCTCCTCTGGGTCAGCGCACGGAGGGGGTGTCCCCGGGCTGGGTCCCGGGTCCCGCTGCTGCGGGCGGCTCGTGAGGGCGGCGGCGGGCCGCTGGGGGAAGTTGGGGCGCGGGCGCGGGCGCTGCAGGCTCACACGTGACCCCGGGTCGCATCGAGCTTGCTCCCCTCCACACTGGCCGACGCGGGGTCCCGGCGGAGCTCTGACGGCCGCTGGTCTCCGCTTCCCGCAGGAGGGACTTGGGGAGACCCGCGGCCCTGCGAGCGCCCGGCTCTGGGGCCTCCGTCTGCGGAAGCGGCTCGCTCGAGGAGCCCGCAGGGTCCAGCCGTGTCGGTGTAGGGTAAAGGTTGATCAGGTATTTCCACCCTCCCACCACTGATGATGGACACCTGCGGTGCTGCGAGCACTCCAGGGTGGGCATGCGCAAGTGGGCGCACCTGAGTTGGACACGGGCTTACATGGGCGGCGTCATGAGGACGCCAGAACTGTGAGAACTGCGAGCACCAATGGACAGCACCAGCAGGAGCAGAGAGAAAAAGCAGCCGAGAGGGTGAGATGCGCCTGGGGCTGGGAGGCCTGCCAGCCTCCCGGCCTCCCAGCACCCCTGCCTGCCATGTACCTGACCACCTCTACTAAATAAAGTATGAAAAGCCACCGAGGGCTCCAAGAGACTTCTTGCCTGACCCGTCTGCCCAGAACCATCCTGAGCCTTGCTCCAGTGTCACCCACTTTGCTGCCGCTACAGTCGGGATGGGGTGTCGGGCTCCCGGCCACCCCTCCTTGCTCCCCGTGTCGCTTTTCCTTCCGGAAATGGAGCGCTGAGCCCCGGAGGGCGACCCAGCCCTGGCGTCCCAGGAGCCGCACTCAGGCCCGCGGGTCTGGGCGGAGGCCGCATCTGGGCTGCCCCGACCCTGCGAGTGCGGGTCTGGCCCTGCCCTGAGCCTCCACGCGAGCCGGCGCCATGCTCTGGGGCCCACCTGGGGACCGCATCCGCCTCCACGCCGCACCTTCAGCAAACGTCTGGTGTGGGGAGAGTTGAGCAACTGGCGCTGCCGGGAATGGGGATCCATCTGTGGTCTGTGAAGCCAGCAAGTTCTAACACTCTTTGCTTTCATTTTGCTCGTCGGTGCAGCACAGTGGTTTGCAGCGGGATGTGGACAGAGGCAGATGACTTCTTGACTTTTCTTGAGCCTGTTACCGCTCCAGGGCACCTCAGGGAAGAGAGGCCACCTGGTTGTGAGTTCTCAGCCTAGGAACTGCAGGCAGACCCAGAGCCCACTCCTGGAGAGAAAGAAAAGGCTCGTTTAGAAAGGAGTCACAAAGGCAGTTTGCGCGCGGGCTGGAGAGCAAGTAGAGCCCTGTAAGTCATTCGACCAAATGGACTGGTCAGGTACTGTGCGTCCTTCTAACGTGCAGCAACTGCTCTCCCCGGGATCCCAGTCTCGTCCTGTAACCTGCAGAGCAGCCTGTCCTGGGCCCAGCCCACCCGCTAGGGAGTCCCATTTCAGCTTTCTGGGCCGCGCAGATCAAGGGCTGCGCATAATCAGGGAACACAGTCACGTCCCTGTTTGTGACTGAAAATGGTGCGTGATAACCGGCTCTGATGAAGGACACAGGCACTCTCTGCCTTCAGCTCGGCTGGTTCACACTGGGGAGCCTTGGAGAGAGAAAATCCTACTCACTGAGGAGAAAAACATTTGGAAGACTAGGAGTGGGAGAAAATACATAGGAAAATACATAGAGCAAGTGGTGGGAGAAGAGGGGAGAGGAAAGAAGAAAGCTGCCGCTGGGAAGGACAGGAGCTCACAGATCCGCCCTATAAAGCCCTGACTGGAGAAGGGTTTGATGCTGCTACCAGGAGGAGACAGGAGAAAGGTTATTCTAACTATGTCTGGGAGGTTTGCTTTCTTTCTCTGAGATCGTTAGTAATTTTTGGACAGCTTCTGATCCCACCTCTGGTTCAGCCCTCGGGTTCCAGGGCACCCCTGATATAAAGTGGGTTTGCCTGACTGGCTCCGCACCCGGTGCTCGAAAGGCACTTAAAACGCCCCAAGTGCAGGCACACACGGCCAAGGTTAATAAAGGGTTTTATTTGCAAGAGAAGGGGAAATAAAGTCGTGACTAACACAAGGAGAAGAGCGGGAGACAAATGTGTAAATGTCCTAGCAGCTTCCTTGAGCTGCAACCCAACAGCATGCTGAGAGCTGCTCCGAATGAACAGGACCCCCAAGGCCCACACATCTGGTTTTGTACCCAGCCTGGCTGCTTAACTCCACCCTCAGGTCCCAGTGACCACTCTTCGGTGATGACCTTGTAGGAGTTGTGGTTCTTGGATGTTGTTGGTCTGCAGTGGGGGTTGGAGTTATAAACCTATTTGTGTAGTCCAACAGCACGACCTTCCCCTCACACTAGTACTTTTCTACCACCACAGCACCTGCATCTATCACCTTAGTCCCTGTGCTATTCACTCCCCTTTCTTGATTTTTTTTAATGACTATTGTGTTTAAGTACCTGCAAGATACCTCCTTGCCACTGCTGAGCTCTTTCCAAGGAGCTGTTAGTACTTTGGAGGAAGGTGACTCTTGTCCATTATAGATATTTATAAATTCACACCTCAGTATAAATAAGCACAGACACTTGTCACCAGCTGCTCCTCACCCCACCAGCAGGAATGGCCCTGGCACCTCCCACCCTGGGTTTGCTCCTGCTGCTGCCCCTGCTGGGAGAAGCCTGGAGGACTGTGGGCTGTGAGTGCCCTGGGGTCTCCTGGAGCAAGGTACGGGATGGTTCTGGGCAGACGGGTCAGGGAAGGAGAGTCTTAGAGCCCTCGGTGGCTTTTCATTCTTTATTTAGTAGAGGTGGCCAGGGACATAGCAGGCAGGGGTGCCTGGGGACCGGGAGGCAGACATGCCTCCCGGCCCCCAGCGCATCTCACCCTCTAGGCTGCTTCTTCTCTCTGCTGCTGCTGCTGCTGTCAGGCCTGTTGGTTCTCTCGGTTCTGTCCATCAGTCCTCGCAGTCCGTCCTCACAGTTCTGGAGTCCTCATGACGCCACCCGTTTATGGAAAACTTGCTCAGTGCTGCCCTTCTTGCCACTATAGTGGTGGTAGGTCAACAGGGAGTCCCTATTTGAGTTCTTATATGATTTCATTTAATTTATTTGTAGTATTTTAGCTACTCTTTTATTTTTTGTTCTTTTTGTTTTATTATTTTATTTCACTTTCTTTTACTGGGTTTTCTTACCCAAGTCACGTGGCCCCCACCCGATGACTAACCAGGGTGACAGCCACTGGTGCTGATCCCAGGGCATGCTGGGGTTAACTAGCAGCTTTAGCGACAGGACAGGCAGGGATTTCAGAAAAGTTCAAGAGGCTTCTACACAAGGACAGTGAATTCTAAGAGGTGCTGACCAGAACAGGCTCCAGAGATGAGGCAAAGCCCAGGAGGACTAAACAAAGACAGTAACACTTGGGA